>CALNHX010005330.1:0-109020 GCA_940337035.1 Agriotes lineatus | reverse complement strand
GTATTGTATTGTATTGTATTGTATTTTTATTCATCATAATATACACCGTGGTGCTTAGATATGTCACAATTCCAGTTTACATAAAAAATATAAAAATATAAAATACAATGCATTTACAGAAATAGTCAACTACAGATAAATACAGTAACAACAAAAATACTAAAGTCAATAAAACAAGACGGTCTTAATTTTCAACAAATCTGAAATCGGAAAGTTCATAGTAGACATTGGCCAGAAGATGTTTTTTAAGCTTAACTTTGAAGAGTTTTGTTGGGGCATTTTTGAGAGTACTAGGAAGCGAATTAAATAATCCTATTCCGAAATTATTTCGTTTAGTGGACGTTAGTCTCTGCTGCGGAACCTGTATATCGCCTCGACTGCGGGTGTCGTAACCATGGGCATCGCCGTTTTTTGTATAATCGCCATAATGTTCTTTTATGTATAATAGATTACAATATAGTATTGCTGACGGTAGCGTTAATATGTTATATTTTTTAAACAATGGTTTACAACTGTCTAACTGACTCGCTCCCGCCAACACTCTCAAGGCTCTTTTTTGTACAATGAAAATTTTTTTAATATGTGTAGAGGTACCCCAGTTTATTAGACCGTACGTCATTACACTATGAAATAATGCGTGGTATGCAGTAATGGCAGCATCTAAGTTTACTCGATTTTTTATTTGTCTAATTACATAAATTGTTCTTGATAACTTAATTGAAAGATTGTCAACATGTGCTTGCCAAGTTAGTTTGTTATCCAAGGTAAGGCCTAAAAATTTTACGGTTTCACAGATATTTTGTTTATTTGAAAATAGTAAAGTGGTAGTTTTATTTTGGTTTAAACAAAGCTTATTTGCCTGGAACCAATCTGAGGCTTGGTTGATAATGTTGGTTTGTAACTGATTGACTAGAGTTTCATCTTCTACGTGGTTTGCAAAGGTCGTATCGTCTGCAAATAAAGTCGTGAAAACTGGGATGGCATTAGGCAAATCGTTAACATAGATTAAAAATAATAACGGTCCCAATACACTTCCTTGTGGGACACCATGTTGAATTGAAGACATCTGGCTATACTGACCTTTGCAAAATACACATTGAGATCTGTCAGATAAGTAGGATGACATTAGTTTTAGAGCTACTCCCCTGCAACCGTAATACTCCAGTTTATCGAGTAAAATGCTTTTCGAGACACAGTCGAACGCCTTGCTTAAATCAAGAAATAGTGCAAAGGAAGATTTTTTGTTTTCCAATGATTCTGTTATATAATTAATGAGATTCAGCACGGCTCCCGACGTGTCCCTTCCTTTTCTGAACCCAAACTGTCTGTCCGTAAAAATATGGTTGGTTTCAAAGAAATTTAGAATTCGAACTGCAATAATTTTTTCTATAATTTTGGCCAAAATGGGGAGAAGCGCAATGGGTCTATAATTGGATCTATCATCAATTTCACCCGATTTATATAGAGGTATAATTTTGGCTTGTTTCAATTTATTAGGAAATATGCCTGTCTTTAATATGATGTTTGCAATATGAGCTATCGGGGCAGATAAACATAAAACATTTTCTTTGTACATACAAACCGATTGATTATATAGGTCTAATGATTTTGACTTTTTTAATGCCTTTATAATATCTTCTACCTCGGATTCCTCAACAGTATATAAGAAGAGTGATTGTTCATTATTTACTGGTAATTTCTTTAGATAAACACTGTGTGAGTACTTTGATGGGGGAATATTTGATAATAAATCGTCGGCTACATGCACAAAGTAGTCGTTGTGAGATTCTGGGGAAATCACACTTACCACTCCATTGCTATTGATATTGTTTACACTTTTTTTTATTATTCTCCATATTGTTCTTTGTTTATTATCAGACTCCAAGATTTCTTTACTGATTTTTTCTTTTTTTAATTTTAAGATTTTTTGTTCGTATTCGTATTTTTTTTGTTTAAATTCAGCCGATAGAAGATCATTATTTTGCAAGTTCAATTTCAAAATGTTTCCAAGACGATTTATTTCTTCCCTGGCCGAAACTATTTCTGGATTGGTAAACATAGAGGCATTTTTACGTTTGTTATTTGTATTAATTTTAATGGGAGGAAAAGATAAATCGTGATAATATGAAAAAACTTTATAAAAAGCATTAACTGCGCAGGTTGGGTCAGACTCTCTATATAATTCTACCCAATCTTCAGTTAAGAGGTAATTTGAAAATTTGATTCTATTTCTAGAACTTTTATTTGGTACGGTTTTGTAAACAGAGGTCGCCCGTTTTTGAATAGTGTTAAATTTAATTATTTGAGATTTATGATCAGATATGTGAAATTCAGCCACAGTTGCAAGTTGTGTTTCAAAATTTGTGAAGATATTGTCGATACACGACTTGGAATTTTTTTGTACTCTAGTAAAGTCGGTGATATTTTTTTGTAATCCAAAAGAATGGAATATGTTAGTAATTTCGATGCTTTCCTTAGATTTAACTGCAAAATTTATATTAAAATCGCCACCAAACACTAGTTTACTATTTTTAAAATATTTAGATATTAAGTCAAGAACATGAGAAAGTTTATTTTTAAAGATATCGATATTACCACATGGTGAACGATATAAAGCCACCGCAACACAGTTCAAATCAGCAAGTTTAATGCCAGTGCATTCAAAATGTTTTTCACTGTTAAGTTCATTAATGAAATTTAATGATGTAAAAACGTGATCAGATCTAGTAAAAATGCATACTCCTCCACATTCACTCTCCAATCGGCAGTAACAAGAAGCTAGATTGTAATTATTTGGTGTATATAAATGTTTTTCTCCATCCTTAAGCCAATGTTCACTAATCATCACCACGTCAAAATTTTGTTCAGTTAAGATGGATTCAAGATAATTGTGTTTGTTTCTAATACACTGAATATTTGCATGCAAAATAGTAATATTACTGATGTTTTTATTACAAAAGAGGGGCACTGAATGTTTGTCAATGATAGAAGATACTTGCTCTTCTGGGCACGTCGATCGTATTAAAAATTTCGTTTTGGCGAGTAGTATTTTCCATGGCTTTCCCTGGATTGTTGTAGGCGTATTAGATGTTGGGAGGAGACAAATGATTTGTAGGTTGCAAGGTCCGCCGATGCAGTAGAAGATCCTATGCCATACGCTTCAAAGTACTTCTTGTATAATTGTTTTAGCGACTCCACGTCTACAGGAAGGCCCTCAGAAGCTAAAAATACCCTTAGAGAAGCATTTGTGAAGCCCTCGTGACAAACTGATTGCGGTTGTTCATGTAGATAGGATATGTACAACCTGACGGCATTCATTATTGCTGGTTCCCGCAGACGAGCCAAAAGGTACCGGCCTTCATCGGTGGCAGATTGCATTGTCAGTTTCACCCTTGGCGGAGTCATTGCATCTACTGTGAGATTTGTTTTCTGGATGCCTGCACTCACAAATTTTATGGGTTGATTTTCTTTAAAGGTGTGTTGTTTGCCAGCTGCTATAGCCTCCCCATCAGAATGAAGCCTTAGAATCTTCTCTTGAGTAGTGAATTCTTTAGTTGTCTTTTTCTTCACTTTGTCCAGCTGCATTTCATTTCCTTCGCTAGGATTTTCCTCAAGATGGAATTTTCTTTCTACTGACCACTTTACCGATACACCAGCAGGCCAGAACTGCTCTTCTGCTAATCGAGCGGCAGACTTTCTGTTTATGGTGCCAATCTTGTATGTTATATCCGCTGCATTTTCTGATTGTTTTAATAGGGGGTAGCATCTTATAAAGTCCGACACTCCCAACTTATCTTTAATATAATGTACTATGTGATTGCTGTTATAGTACGATGGAAGGTTTCTCACAATCACATACTGCCATTCACTTTTGCCTACTTTTCCATCTTGAGTAGGTAATGTTAAATTTGACACTGGTTTTGGGCCACTCAAACTAGGAGATAGTTCTGTTGTTTGGGTGCCAACTGACATACAAGACTTTGATGTTTGAATTGGAGTCGGTTGTGAAGTTGAAGAAGCAACACCTGGAGATTTTAGGGTTTTCAGTCTTATTCGGAACTCCGCCATGGACTCTGATATTTTTGTTAACTTATGTTGTATCCCTTCTATGTTTTTCCTAATTTCACTTGAAGATGGATCGTGTACCTGTATTTTGATTTGGTCTTCATTGCTGTTGAAGAAGACTGAGGAGAGATTGAAAAGATCCTGCTGCATGCCGTTTAAACTTTTTCTAATTGATTGTGGGCCACAATCAGTGAAGGACTGACACATCGAGTAAATTTCCTCAACTCTTTTATGAAGCAAATCTAGCTTTGAATCTTGGTTATATACCAATTCGTGTGTTTCCGTAATAATCGGAATTGCATCAGCCACTTTCTTAATTAGTGACCCTATAGCCTCGATGTTATCTTTTGGTACTTGGTCCCTTGTTAATTGTGAAACTTTTTCATGCAGATATTTTAGATTGGGAGAATCACATAGAACGCAAAAATATCGCAGTTGGTGATTTTTTTGTTGTGAAATCGTTTTTAATGTGGTTTTGTCAAATCCACTGCATGCCATGCAAAATATGCGCCTACATTCGCCGCTACACTTTAGTTTATATTTGTCCTTAACATCCAGGAAGACTTTTTGGCAAGCATCGCATTTGAAATTAGCCATTTCAACGAAATTCAGGTCAAGTTCACTACCAGTAGTAAATAATTTAAATGTAATAGGAAGTCAAATTGCAATTACTTGCAAAATGTGTTTCCTATTGTGTCACTGGGTTATGTTATGATGAATTGCGTACATACGAAGTAATATGTAGTTTAGTCAACACAGCAAAACAATACACACATGAGTATTAGCATGAAAGAATGCAAAACACTGCAAAACAAGCGGAGCAAAACAAAAATGCGACCGCACTGCACGACGAGCAAACTAAATTAATGTAGATATGAGAGCTAGGAAACTTGCAGGATTTATAGTAAGTAAAAAATACAATTTATCTAACTCCATCGGCGTCTTAGAGCAACCACTTTTAAATTGGTGGGTTCAAAAAATCGAATGTTACACCATAATGTACGGAATAGCTTTATATTAATGATTTGCCAATTCTACTTACACAAATAATGCTGCTAAACGTCACCGTTTGCTTTAGCTGCTTTTTGAGCTTCCCATTATTTGAATGTTGCACCTAATAAGCTCCTGAAGCCATTATTTTAACTAAATTAATGTAGATATGAGAGCTAGGAAACTTGCAGGATTTATAGTAAGTAAAAAATACAATTTATCTAACTCCATCGGCGTCTTAGAGCAACCACTTTTAAATTGGTGGGTTCAAAAAATCGAATGTTACACCATAATGTACGGAATAGCTTTATATTAATGATTTGCCAATTCTACTTACACAAATAATGCTGCTAAACGTCACCGTTTGCTTTAGCTGCTTTTTGAGCTTCCCATTATTTGAATGTTGCACCTAATAAGCTCCTGAAGCCATTATTTTAACTAAATTAATGTAGATATGAGAGCTAGGAAACTTGCAGGATTTATAGTAAGTAAAAAATACAATTTATCTAACTCCATCGGCGTCTTAGAGCAACCACTTTTAAATTGGTGGGTTCAAAAAATCGAATGTTGCACCATAATGTACGGAATAGCTTTATATTAATGATTTGCCAATTCTACTTACACAAATAATGCTGCTAAACGTCACCGTTTGCTTTAGCTGCTTTTTGAGCTTCCCATTATTTGAATGTTGCACCTAATAAGCTCCTGAAGCCATTATTGTAACTAAATTAATGTAGATATGAGAGCTAGGAAACTTGCAGGATTTATAGTAAGTAAAAAATACAATTTATCTAACGCCATCGGCGTCTTAGAGCAACCACTTTTAAATTGGTGGGTTCTAAAAATCGAATGTTACACCGTAATGTACGGAATAGCCTTATATGAATGATTTGCCAATTCTAATAACACAAATAATGCTGCTAAACGTCACCGTTCGCTTTAGCTGCTTTTTGAGCTTCCCATTAATTGAATGTGGCACCTAATAAGCTCCTGAAGCCATTATTTTAACTAAATTAATGTAGATATGAGAGGTAGGAAACATGCAGGATTTATAGTAAGTAAAAAATACAATGTATCTAACTCCATCGGCGTCTTAGAGCAACCACTTTTAAATTGGTGGGTTCAAAAAATCGAATGTTACACCATAATGTACGGAATAGCTTTATATTAATGATTTGCCAATTCTACTTACACAAATAATGCTGCTAAACGTCACCGTTTGCTTTAGCTGCTTTTTGAGCTTCCCATTATTTGAATGTTGCACCTAATAAGCTCCTGAAGCCATTATTGTAACTAAATTAATGTAGATATGAGAGCTAGGAAACTTGCAGGATTTATAGTAAGTAAAAAATACAATTTATCTAACTCCATCGGCGCCTTAGAGCAACCACTTTTAAATTGGTGGGTTCAAAAAATCGAATGTTACACCATAATGTACGGAATAGCTTTATATTAATGATTTGCCAATTCTACTTACACAAATAATGCTGCTAAACGTCACCGTTTGCTTTAGCTGCTTTTTGAGCTTCCCATTATTTGAATGTTGCACCTAATAAGCTCCTGAAGCCATTATTTTAACTAAATTAATGTAGATATGAGAGCTAGGAAACTTGCAGGATTTATAGTAAGTAAAAAATACAATTTATCTAACTCCATCGGCGTCTTAGAGCAACCACTTTTAAATTGGTGGGTTCAAATAATCGAATGTTACACCATAATGTACGGAATAGCTTTATATTAATGATTTGCCAATTCTACTTACACAAATAATGCTGCTAAACGTCACCGTTTGCTTTAGCTGCTTTTTGAGCTTCCCATTATTTGAATGTTGCACCTAATAAGCTCCTGAAGCCATTATTGTAACTAAATTAATGTAGATATGAGAGCTAGGAAACTTGCAGGATTTATAGTAAGTAAAAAATACAATTTATCTAACTCCATCGGCGTCTTAGAGCAACCACTTTTAAATTGGTGGGTTCAAAAAATCGAATGTTACACCATAATGTACGGAATAGCTTTATATTAATGATTTGCCAATTCTACTTACACAAATAATGCTGCTAAACGTCACCGTTTGCTTTAGCTGCTTTTTGAGCTTCCCATTATTTGAATGTTGCACCTAATAAGCTCCTGAAGCCATTATTTTAACTAAATTAATGTAGATATGAGAGCTAGGAAACTTGCAGGATTTATAGTAAGTAAAAAATACAATTTATCTAACTCCATCGGCGTCTTAGAGCAACCACTTTTAAATTGGTGGGTTCAAAAAATCGAATGTTACACCATAATGTACGGAATAGCTTTATATTAATGATTTGCCAATTCTACTTACACAAATAATGCTGCTAAACGTCACCGTTTGCTTTAGCTGCTTTTTGAGCTTCCCATTATTTGAATGTTGCACCTAATAAGCTCCTGAAGCCATTATTTTAACTAAATTAATGTAGATATGAGAGCTAGGAAACTTGCAGGATTTATAGTAAGTAAAAAATACAATTTATCTAACTCCATCGGCGTCTTAGAGCAACCACTTTTAAATTGGTGGGTTCAAAAAATCGAATGTTGCACCATAATGTACGGAATAGCTTTATATTAATGATTTGCCAATTCTACTTACACAAATAATGCTGCTAAACGTCACCGTTTGCTTTAGCTGCTTTTTGAGCTTCCCATTATTTGAATGTTGCACCTAATAAGCTCCTGAAGCCATTATTGTAACTAAATTAATGTAGATATGAGAGCTAGGAAACTTGCAGGATTTATAGTAAGTAAAAAATACAATTTATCTAACTCCATCGGCGTCTTAGAGCAACCACTTTTAAATTGGTGGGTTCTAAAAATCGAATGTTACACCGTAATGTACGGAATAGCCTTATATGAATGATTTGCCAATTCTAATAACACAAATAATGCTGCTAAACGTCACCGTTCGCTTTAGCTGCTTTTTGAGCTTCCCATTATTTGAATGTGGCACCTAATAAGCTCCTGAAGCCATTATTGTAACTAAATTAATGTAGATATGAGAGCTAGGAAACTTGCAGGATTTATAGTAAGTAAAAAATACAATTTATCTAACTCCATCGGCGTCTTAGAGCAACCACTTTTAAATTGGTGGGTTCTAAAAATCGAATGTTACACCGTAATGTACGGAATAGCCTTATATGAATGATTTGCCAATTCTGATAACACAAATAATGCTGCTAAACGTCACCGTTCGCTTTAGCTGCTTTTTGAGCTTCCCATTATTTGAATGTGGCACCTAATAAGCCCCTGAAGCCATTATTTTAACTAAATTAATGTAGATATGAGAACTAGGAAACTTGCAGGATTTATAGTAAGTAAAAAATACAATTTATCTAACTCCATCGGCGTCTTAGAGCAACCACTTTTAAATTGGTGGGTTCAAAAAATCGAATGTTACACCGTAATGTACGGAATAGCTTTATATGAATGATTTGCCAATTCTGCTAATACAAATAATGCTGCTAAACGTCACCGTTCGCTTTAGCTGCTTTTTGAGCTTCACATTAATTAAATGTGGCACCTAATAAGCTCCTGAAGCCATTATTTTAACTAAATTAATGTAGATATGAGAGCTAGGAAACTTGCAGGATTTATAGTAAATAAAAATTACAATTTATCTAACTCCATCGGCGTCTTAGGGCAACCAACTTTAAATTGTTGGCTTCCAAAAAATCGAATGTTACACCGTAATGTACGGAATAGCTTTATATTAATGATTTGCCAATTCTGCTAACACAAATAATGCTGCTAAACGTCACCGTTTGCTTTAGCCGCTTTTTGAGCTTCCCATTAATTGGATGTGGCACCTGATAAGCTCCTGAAGCCATTATTTTAACTAAATTAATGTAGATATGAGAACTAGGAAACTTGCAGGATTTATAGTAAGTAAAAAATACAATTTATCTAACTCCATCGGCGTCTTAGGGCAACCAACTTTAAATTGTTGGCTTCCAAAAAATCGAATGTTACACCGTAATGTACGGAATAGCTTTATATTAATGATTTGCCAATTCTGCTAACACAAATAATGCTGCTAAACGTCACCGTTCGCTTTAGCTGCTTTTTGAGCTTCCCATTAATTGAATGTGGCACCTAATAAGCTCCTGAAGCCATTATTTTAACTAAATTAATGTAGATATGAGAGGTAGGAAACATGCAGGATTTATAGTAAGTAAAAAATACAATTTATCTAACTCCATCGGCGTCTTAGAGCAACCACTTTTAAATTGGTGGGTTCAAAAAATCGAATGTTACACCATAATGTACGGAATAGCTTTATATTAATGATTTGCCAATTCTACTTACACAAATAATGCTGCTAAACGTCACCGTTTGCTTTAGCTGCTTTTTGAGCTTCCCATTATTTGAATGTTGCACCTAATAAGCTCCTGAAGCCATTATTGTAACTAAATTAATGTAGATATGAGAGCTAGGAAACTTGCAGGATTTATAGTAAGTAAAAAATACAATTTATCTAACTCCATCGGCGTCTTAGAGCAACCACTTTTAAATTGGTGGGTTCAAAAAATCGAATGTTACACCATAATGTACGGAATAGCTTTATATTAATGATTTGCCAATTCTACTTACACAAATAATGCTGCTAAACGTCACCGTTTGCTTTAGCTGCTTTTTGAGCTTCCCATTATTTGAATGTTGCACCTAATAAGCTCCTGAAGCCATTATTTTAACTAAATTAATGTAGATATGAGAGCTAGGAAACTTGCAGGATTTATAGTAAGTAAAAAATACAATTTATCTAACTCCATCGGCGTCTTAGAGCAACCACTTTTAAATTGGTGGGTTCAAGTAATCGAATGTTACACCATAATGTACGGAATAGCTTTATATTAATGATTTGCCAATTCTACTTACACAAATAATGCTGCTAAACGTCACCGTTTGCTTTAGCTGCTTTTTGAGCTTCCCATTATTTGAATGTTGCACCTAATAAGCTCCTGAAGCCATTATTGTAACTAAATTAATGTAGATATGAGAGCTAGGAAACTTGCAGGATTTATAGTAAGTAAAAAATACAATTTATCTAACTCCATCGGCGTCTTAGAGCAACCACTTTTAAATTGGTGGGTTCAAAAAATCGAATGTTACACCATAATGTACGGAATAGCTTTATATTAATGATTTGCCAATTCTACTTACACAAATAATGCTGCTAAACGTCACCGTTTGCTTTAGCTGCTTTTTGAGCTTCCCATTATTTGAATGTTGCACCTAATAAGCTCCTGAAGCCATTATTTTAACTAAATTAATGTAGATATGAGAGCTAGGAAACTTGCAGGATTTATAGTAAGTAAAAAATACAATTTATCTAACTCCATCGGCGTCTTAGAGCAACCACTTTTAAATTGGTGGGTTCAAAAAATCGAATGTTACACCATAATGTACGGAATAGCTTTATATTAATGATTTGCCAATTCTACTTACACAAATAATGCTGCTAAACGTCACCGTTTGCTTTAGCTGCTTTTTGAGCTTCCCATTATTTGAATGTTGCACCTAATAAGCTCCTGAAGCCATTATTTTAACTAAATTAATGTAGATATGAGAGCTAGGAAACTTGCAGGATTTATAGTAAGTAAAAAATACAATTTATCTAACTCCATCGGCGTCTTAGAGCAACCACTTTTAAATTGGTGGGTTCAAAAAATCGAATGTTACACCGTAATGTACGGAATAGCTTTATATGAATGATTTGCCAATTCTGCTAATACAAATAATGCTGCTAAACGTCACCGTTCGCTTTAGCTGCTTTTTGAGCTTCACATTAATTAAATGTGGCACCTAATAAGCTCCTGAAGCCATTATTTTAACTAAATTAATGTAGATATGAGAGCTAGGAAACTTGCAGGATTTATAGTAAATAAAAAATACAATTTATCTAACTCCATCGGCGTCTTAGGGCAACCAACTTTAAATTGTTGGCTTCCAAAAAATCGAATGTTACACCTTAATGTACGGAATAGCTTTATATTAATGATTTGCCAATTCTGCTAACACAAATAATGCTGCTAAACGTCACCGTTTGCTTTAGCTGCTTTTTGAGCTTCCCATTATTTGAATGTTGCACCTAATAAGCTCCTGAAGCCATTATTTTAACTAAATTAATGTAGATATGAGAACTAGGAAACTTGCAGGATTTATAGTAAGTAAAAAATACAATTTATCTAACTCCATCGGCGTCTTAGAGCAACCACTTTTAAATTGGTGGGTTCTAAAAATCGAATGTTACACCGTAATGTACGGAATAGCCTTATATGAATGATTTGCCAATTCTAATAACACAAATAATGCTGCTAAACGTCACCGTTCGCTTTAGCTGCTTTTTGAGCTTCCCATTATTTGAATGTGGCACCTAATAAGCCCCTGAAGCCATTATTTTAACTAAATTAATGTAGATATGAGAACTAGGAAACTTGCAGGATTTATAGTAAGTAAAAAATACAATTTATCTAACTCCATCGGCGTCTTAGAGCAACCACTTTTAAATTGGTGGGTTCTAAAAATCGAATGTTACACCGTAATGTACGGAATAGCCTTATATGAATGATTTGCCAATTCTAATAACACAAATAATGCTGCTAAACGTCACCGTTCGCTTTAGCTGCTTTTTGAGCTTCCCATTATTTGAATGTGGCACCTAATAAGCCCCTGAAGCCATTATTTTAACTAAATTAATGTAGATATGAGAACTAGGAAACTTGCAGGATTTATAGTAAGTAAAAAATACAATTTATCTAACTCCATCGGCGTCTTAGAGCAACCACTTTTAAATTGGTGGGTTCAAAAAATCGAATGTTACACCGTAATGTACGGAATAGCCTTATATGAATGATTTGCCAATTCTAATAACACAAATAATGCTGCTAAACGTCACCGTTCGCTTTAGCTGCTTTTTGAGCTTCCCATTAATTGAATGTGGCACCTAATAAGCTCCTGAAGCCATTATTTTAACTAAATTAATGTAGATATGAGAGGTAGGAAACATGCAAGATTTATAGTAAGTAAAAAATACAATTTATCTAACTCCATCGGCGTCTTAGAGCAACCACTTTTAAATTGGTGGGTTCAAAAAATTGAATGTTACACCATAATGTACGGAATAGCTTTATATTAATGATTTGCCAATTCTACTTACACAAATAATGCTGCTAAACGTCACCGTTTGCTTTAGCTGCTTTTTGAGCTTCCCATTATTTGAATGTTGCACCTAATAAGCTCCTGAAGCCATTATTTTAACTAAATTAATGTAGATATGAGAGCTAGGAAACTTGCAGGATTTATAGTAAGTAAAAAATACAATTTATCTAACTCCATCGGCGTCTTAGAGCAACCACTTTTAAATTGGTGGGTTCAAAAAATCGAATGTTAAACCATAATGTACGGAATAGCTTTATATTAATGATTTGCCAATTCTACTTACACAAATAATGCTGCTAAACGTCACCGTTTGCTTTAGCTGCTTTTTGAGCTTCCCATTATTTGAATGTTGCACCTAATAAGCTCCTGAAGCCATTATTGTAACTAAATTAATGTAGATATGAGAGCTAGGAAACTTGCAGGATTTATAGTAAGTAAAAAATACAATTTATCTAACTCCATCGGCGTCTTAGAGCAACCACTTTTAAATTGGTGGGTTCAAAAAATCGAATGTTACACCATAATGTACGGAATAGCTTTATATTAATGATTTGCCAATTCTACTTACACAAATAATGCTGCTAAACGTCACCGTTTGCTTTAGCTGCTTTTTGAGCTTTCCATTATTTGAATGTGGCACCTAATAAGCTCCTGAAGCCATTATTGTAACTAAATTAATGTAGATATGAGAGCTAGGAAACTTGCAGGATTTATAGTAAGTAAAAAATACAATTTATCTAACTCCATCGGCGTCTTAGGGCAACCAACTTTAAATTGTTGGCTTCCAAAAAATCGAATGTTACACCGTAATGTACGGAATAGCTTTATATTAATGATTTGCCAATTCTGCTAACACAAATAATGCTGCTAAACGTCACCGTTCGCTTTAGCTGCTTTTTGAGCTTCCCATTAATTGAATGTGGCACCTAATAAGCTCCTGAAGCCATTATTTTAACTAAATTAATGTAGATATGAGAGGTAGGAAACATGCAGGATTTATAGTAAGTAAAAAATACAATTTATCTAACTCCATCGGCGTCTTAGAGCAACCACTTTTAAATTGGTGGGTTCAAAAAATCGAATGTTACACCATAATGTACGGAATAGCTTTATATTAATGATTTGCCAATTCTACTTACACAAATAATGCTGCTAAACGTCACCGTTTGCTTTAGCTGCTTTTTGAGCTTCCCATTATTTGAATGTTGCACCTAATAAGCTCCTGAAGCCATTATTGTAACTAAATTAATGTAGATATGAGAGCTAGGAAACTTGCAGGATTTATAGTAAATAAAAAATACAATTTATCTAACTCCATCGGCGTCTTAGAGCAACCACTTTTAAATTGGTGGGTTCAAATAATCGAATGTTACACCATAATGTACGGAATAGCTTTATATTAATGATTTGCCAATTCTACTTACACAAATAATGCTGCTAAACGTCACCGTTTGCTTTAGCTGCTTTTTGAGCTTCCCATTATTTGAATGTTGCACCTAATAAGCTCCTGAAGCCATTATTGTAACTAAATTAATGTAGATATGAGAGCTAGGAAACTTGCAGGATTTATAGTAAGTAAAAAATACAATTTATCTAACTCCATCGGCGTCTTAGAGCAACCACTTTTAAATTGGTGGGTTCAAAAAATCGAATGTTACACCATAATGTACGGAATAGCTTTATATTAATGATTTGCCAATTCTACTTACACAAATAATGCTGCTAAACGTCACCGTTTGCTTTAGCTGCTTTTTGAGCTTCCCATTATTTGAATGTTGCACCTAATAAGCTCCTGAAGCCATTATTTTAACTAAATTAATGTAGATATGAGAGCTAGGAAACTTGCAGGATTTATAGTAAGTAAAAAATACAATTTATCTAACTCCATCGGCGTCTTAGAGCAACCACTTTTAAATTGGTGGGTTCAAAAAATCGAATGTTACACCATAATGTACGGAATAGCTTTATATTAATGATTTGCCAATTCTACTTACACAAATAATGCTGCTAAACGTCACCGTTTGCTTTAGCTGCTTTTTGAGCTTCCCATTATTTGAATGTTGCACCTAATAAGCTCCTGAAGCCATTATTTTAACTAAATTAATGTAGATATGAGAGCTAGGAAACTTGCAGGATTTATAGTAAGTAAAAAATACAATTTATCTAACTCCATCGGCGTCTTAGAGCAACCACTTTTAAATTGGTGGGTTCAAAAAATCGAATGTTGCACCATAATGTACGGAATAGCTTTATATTAATGATTTGCCAATTCTACTTACACAAATAATGCTGCTAAACGTCACCGTTTGCTTTAGCTGCTTTTTGAGCTTCCCATTATTTGAATGTTGCACCTAATAAGCTCCTGAAGCCATTATTGTAACTAAATTAATGTAGATATGAGAGCTAGGAAACTTGCAGGATTTATAGTAAGTAAAAAATACAATTTATCTAACTCCATCGGCGTCTTAGAGCAACCACTTTTAAATTGGTGGGTTCTAAAAATCGAATGTTACACCGTAATGTACGGAATAGCCTTATATGAATGATTTGCCAATTCTAATAACACAAATAATGCTGCTAAACGTCACCGTTCGCTTTAGCTGCTTTTTGAGCTTCCCATTATTTGAATGTGGCACCTAATAAGCTCCTGAAGCCATTATTGTAACTAAATTAATGTAGATATGAGAGCTAGGAAACTTGCAGGATTTATAGTAAGTAAAAAATACAATTTATCTAACTCCATCGGCGTCTTAGAGCAACCACTTTTAAATTGGTGGGTTCTAAAAATCGAATGTTACACCGTAATGTACGGAATAGCCTTATATGAATGATTTGCCAATTCTAATAACACAAATAATGCTGCTAAACGTCACCGTTCGCTTTAGCTGCTTTTTGAGCTTCCCATTATTTGAATGTGGCACCTAATAAGCCCCTGAAGCCATTATTTTAACTAAATTAATGTAGATATGAGAACTAGGAAACTTGCAGGATTTATAGTAAGTAAAAAATACAATTTATCTAACTCCATCGGCGTCTTAGAGCAACCACTTTTAAATTGGTGGGTTCAAAAAATCGAATGTTACACCGTAATGTACGGAATAGCTTTATATGAATGATTTGCCAATTCTGCTAATACAAATAATGCTGCTAAACGTCACCGTTCGCTTTAGCTGCTTTTTGAGCTTCACATTAATTAAATGTGGCACCTAATAAGCTCCTGAAGCCATTATTTTAACTAAATTAATGTAGATATGAGAGCTAGGAAACTTGCAGGATTTATAGTAAATAAAAAATACAATTTATCTAACTCCATCGGCGTCTTAGGGCAACCAACTTTAAATTGTTGGCTTCCAAAAAATCGAATGTTACACCGTAATGTACGGAATAGCTTTATATTAATGATTTGCCAATTCTGCTAACACAAATAATGCTGCTAAACGTCACCGTTTGCTTTAGCCGCTTTTTGAGCTTCCCATTAATTGGATGTGGCACCTGATAAGCTCCTGAAGCCATTATTTTAACTAAATTAATGTAGATATGAGAACTAGGAAACTTGCAGGATTTATAGTAAGTAAAAAATACAATTTATCTAACTCCATCGGCGTCTTAGGGCAACCAACTTTAAATTGTTGGCTTCCAAAAAATCGAATGTTACACCGTAATGTACGGAATAGCTTTATATTAATGATTTGCCAATTCTGCTAACACAAATAATGCTGCTAAACGTCACCGTTTGCTTTAGCCGCTTTTTGAGCTTCCCATTAATTGGATGTGGCACCTGATAAGCTCCTGAAGCCATTATTTTAACTAAATTAATGTAGATATGAGAACTAGGAAACTTGCAGGATTTATAGTAAGTAAAAAATACAATTTATCTAACTCCATCGGCGTCTTAGGGCAACCAACTTTAAATTGTTGGCTTCCAAAAAATCGAATGTTACACCGTAATGTACGGAATAGCTTTATATTAATGATTTGCCAATTCTGCTAACACAAATAATGCTGCTAAACGTCACCGTTTGCTTTAGCCGCTTTTTGAGCTTCCCATTAATTGGATGTGGCACCTGATAAGCTCCTGAAGCCATTATTTTAACTAAATTAATGTAGATATGAGAACTAGGAAACTTGCAGGATTTATAGTAAGTAAAAAATACAATTTATCTAACTCCATCGGCGTCTTAGGGCAACCAACTTTAAATTGTTGGCTTCCAAAAAATCGAATGTTACACCGTAATGTACGGAATAGCTTTATATTAATGATTTGCCAATTCTGCTAACACAAATAATGCTGCTAAACGTCACCGTTCGCTTTAGCTGCTTTTTGAGCTTCCCATTAATTGAATGTGGCACCTAATAAGCTCCTGAAGCCATTATTTTAACTAAATTAATGTAGATATGAGAGGTAGGAAACATGCAGGATTTATAGTAAGTAAAAAATACAATTTATCTAACTCCATCGGCGTCTTAGAGCAACCACTTTTAAATTGGTGGGTTCAAAAAATCGAATGTTACACCATAATGTACGGAATAGCTTTATATTAATGATTTGCCAATTCTACTTACACAAATAATGCTGCTAAACGTCACCGTTTGCTTTAGCTGCTTTTTGAGCTTCCCATTATTTGAATGTTGCACCTAATAAGCTCCTGAAGCCATTATTTTAACTAAATTAATGTAGATATGAGAGGTAGGAAACATGCAGG
This sequence comes from Agriotes lineatus, assembly GCA_940337035.1. Lineage (NCBI taxonomy): Eukaryota > Metazoa > Arthropoda > Insecta > Coleoptera > Elateridae > Agriotes > Agriotes lineatus. Next base: position 92,080 of record CALNHX010005330.1, on the reverse strand, counting down.
ATTTATAGTAAGTAAAAAATACAATTTATCTAACTCCATCGGCGTCTTAGAGCAACCACTTTTAAATTGGTGGGTTCAAAAAATCGAATGTTACACCATAATGTACGGAATAGCTTTATATTAATGATTTGCCAATTCTACTTACACAAATAATGCTGCTAAACGTCACCGTTTGCTTTAGCTGCTTTTTGAGCTTCCCATTATTTGAATGTTGCACCTAATAAGCTCCTGAAGCCATTATTGTAACTAAATTAATGTAGATATGAGAGCTAGGAAACTTGCAGGATTTATAGTAAGTAAAAAATACAATTTATCTAACTCCATCGGCGTCTTAGAGCAACCACTTTTAAATTGGTGGGTTCAAAAAATCGAATGTTACACCATAATGTACGGAATAGCTTTATATTAATGATTTGCCAATTCTACTTACACAAATAATGCTGCTAAACGTCACCGTTTGCTTTAGCTGCTTTTTGAGCTTCCCATTATTTGAATGTTGCACCTAATAAGCTCCTGAAGCCATTATTTTAACTAAATTAATGTAGATATGAGAGGTAGGAAACTTGCAGGATTTATAGTAAGTAAAAAATACAATTTATCTTACTCCATCGGCGTCTTAGAGCAACCACTTTTAAATTGGTGGGTTCAAAAAATCGAATGTTACACCATAATGTACGGAATAGCTTTATATTAATGATTTGCCAATTCTACTTACACAAATAATGCTGCTAAACGTCACCGTTTGCTTTAGCTGCTTTTTGAGCTTCCCATTATTTGAATGTTGCACCTAATAAGCTCCTGAAGCCATTATTTTAACTAAATTAATGTAGATATGAGAGGTAGGAAACATGCAGGATTTATAGTAAGTAAAAAATACAATTTATCTAACTCCATCGGCGTCTTAGAGCAACCACTTTTAAATTGGTGGGTTCAAAAAATCGAATGTTACACCATAATGTACGGAATAGCTTTATATTAATGATTTGCCAATTCTACTTACACAAATAATGCTGCTAAACGTCACCGTTTGCTTTAGCTGCTTTTTGAGCTTCCCATTATTTGAATGTTGCACCTAATAAGCTCCTGAAGCCATTATTGTAACTAAATTAATGTAGATATGAGAGCTAGGAAACTTGCAGGATTTATAGTAAGTAAAAAATACAATTTATCTAACTCCATCGGCGTCTTAGAGCAACCACTTTTAAATTGGTGGGTTCAAAAAATCGAATGTTACACCATAATGTACGGAATAGCTTTATATTAATGATTTGCCAATTCTACTTACACAAATAATGCTGCTAAACGTCACCGTTTGCTTTAGCTGCTTTTTGAGCTTCCCATTATTTGAATGTTGCACCTAATAAGCTCCTGAAGCCATTATTTTAACTAAATTAATGTAGATATGAGAGCTAGGAAACTTGCAGGATTTATAGTAAGTAAAAAATACAATTTATCTAACTCCATCGGCGTCTTAGAGCAACCACTTTTAAATTGGTGGGTTCAAAAAATCGAATGTTACACCATAATGTACGGAATAGCTTTATATTAATGATTTGCCAATTCTACTTACACAAATAATGCTGCTAAACGTCACCGTTTGCTTTAGCTGCTTTTTGAGCTTCCCATTATTTGAATGTTGCACCTAATAAGCTCCTGAAGCCATTATTTTAACTAAATTAATGTAGATATGAGAGCTAGGAAACTTGCAGGATTTATAGTAAGTAAAAAATACAATTTATCTAACTCCATCGGCGTCTTAGAGCAACCACTTTTAAATTGGTGGGTTCAAAAAATCGAATGTTACACCGTAATGTACGGAATAGCTTTATATGAATGATTTGCCAATTCTGCTAATACAAATAATGCTGCTAAACGTCACCGTTCACTTTAGCTGCTTTTTGAGCTTCACATTAATTAAATGTGGCACCTAATAAGCTCCTGAAGCCATTATTTTAACTAAATTAATGTAGATATGAGAGCTAGGAAACTTGCAGGATTTATAGTAAATAAAAAATACAATTTATCTAACTCCATCGGCGTCTTAGGGCAACCAACTTTAAATTGTTGGCTTCCAAAAAATCGAATGTTACACCGTAATGTACGGAATAGCTTTATATTAATGATTTGCCAATTCTGCTAACACAAATAATGCTGCTAAACGTCACCGTTTGCTTTAGCTGCTTTTTGAGCTTCCCATTATTTGAATGTTGCACCTAATAAGCTCCTGAAGCCATTATTTTAACTAAATTAATGTAGATATGAGAACTAGGAAACTTGCAGGATTTATAGTAAGTAAAAAATACAATTTATCTAACTCCATCGGCGTCTTAGAGCAACCACTTTTAAATTGGTGGGTTCTAAAAATCGAATGTTACACCGTAATGTACGGAATAGCCTTATATGAATGATTTGCCAATTCTAATAACACAAATAATGCTGCTAAACGTCACCGTTCGCTTTAGCTGCTTTTTGAGCTTCCCATTATTTGAATGTGGCACCTAATAAGCCCCTGAAGCCATTATTTTAACTAAATTAATGTAGATATGAGAACTAGGAAACTTGCAGGATTTATAGTAAGTAAAAAATACAATTTATCTAACTCCATCGGCGTCTTAGAGCAACCACTTTTAAATTGGTGGGTTCTAAAAATCGAATGTTACACCGTAATGTACGGAATAGCCTTATATGAATGATTTGCCAATTCTAATAACACAAATAATGCTGCTAAACGTCACCGTTCGCTTTAGCTGCTTTTTGAGCTTCCCATTATTTGAATGTGGCACCTAATAAGCCCGTGAAGCCATTATTTTAACTAAATTAATGTAGATATGAGAACTAGGAAACTTGCAGGATTTATAGTAAGTAAAAAATACAATTTATCTAACTCCATCGGCGTCTTAGAGCAACCACTTTTAAATTGGTGGGTTCAAAAAATCGAATGTTACACCGTAATGTACGGAATAGCCTTATATGAATGATTTGCCAATTCTAATAACACAAATAATGCTGCTAAACGTCACCGTTCGCTTTAGCTGCTTTTTGAGCTTCCCATTAATTGAATGTGGCACCTAATAAGCTCCTGAAGCCATTATTTTAACTAAATTAATGTAGATATGAGAGGTAGGAAACATGCAGGATTTATAGTAAGTAAAAAATACAATTTATCTAACTCCATCGGCGTCTTAGAGCAACCACTTTTAAATTGGTGGGTTCAAAAAATCGAATGTTACACCATAATGTACGGAATAGCTTTATATTAATGATTTGCCAATTCTACTTACACAAATAATGCTGCTAAACGTCACCGTTTGCTTTAGCTGCTTTTTGAGCTTCCCATTATTTGAATGTTGCACCTAATAAGCTCCTGAAGCCATTATTTTAACTAAATTAATGTAGATATGAGAGCTAGGAAACTTGCAGGATTTATAGTAAGTAAAAAATACAATTTATCTAACTCCATCGGCGTCTTAGAGCAACCACTTTTAAATTGGTGGGTTCAAAAAATCGAATGTTACACCATAATGTACGGAATAGCTTTATATTAATGATTTGCCAATTCTACTTACACAAATAATGCTGCTAAACGTCACCGTTTGCTTTAGCTGCTTTTTGAGCTTCCCATTATTTGAATGTTGCACCTAATAAGCTCCTGAAGCCATTATTGTAACTAAATTAATGTAGATATGAGAGCTAGGAAACTTGCAGGATTTATAGTAAGTAAAAAATACAATTTATCTAACTCCATCGGCGTCTTAGAGCAACCACTTTTAAATTGGTGGGTTCAAAAAATCGAATGTTACACCATAATGTACGGAATAGCTTTATATTAATGATTTGCCAATTCTACTTACACAAATAATGCTGCTAAACGTCACCGTTTGCTTTAGCTGCTTTTTGAGCTTCCCATTATTTGAATGTTGCACCTAATAAGCTCCTGAAGCCATTATTGTAACTAAATTAATGTAGATATGAGAGCTAGGAAACTTGCAGGATTTATAGTAAGTAAAAAATACAATTTATCTAACTCCATCGGCGTCTTAGAGCAACCACTTTTAAATTGGTGGGTTTTAAAAATCGAATGTTACACCGTAATGTACGGAATAGCCTTATATGAATGATTTGCCAATTCTAATAACACAAATAATGCTGCTAAACGTCACCGTTCGCTTTAGCTGCTTTTTGAGCTTCCCATTATTTGAATGTGGCACCTAATAAGCCCCTGAAGCCATTATTTTAACTAAATTAATGTAGATATGAGAACTAGGAAACTTGCAGGATTTATAGTAAGTAAAAAATACAATTTATCTAACTCCATCGGCGTCTTAGAGCAACCACTTTTAAATTGGTGGGTTCAAAAAATCGAATGTTACACCGTAATGTACGGAATAGCTTTATATGAATGATTTGCCAATTCTAATAACACAAATAATGCTGCTAAACGTCACCGTTCGCTTTAGCTGCTATTTGAGCTTCCCATTATTTGAATGTGGCACCTAATAAGCCCCTGAAGCCATTATTTTAACTAAATTAATGTAGATATGAGAACTAGGAAACTTGCAGGATTTATAGTAAGTAAAAAATACAATTTATCTAACTCCATCGGCGTCTTAGAGCAACCACTTTTAAATTGGTGGGTTCAAAAAATCGAATGTTACACCGTAATGTACGGAATAGCTTTATATGAATGATTTGCCAATTCTGCTAATACAAATAATGCTGCTAAACGTCACCGTTCGCTTTAGCTGCTTTTTGAGCTTCACATTAATTAAATGTGGCACCTAATAAGCTCCTGAAGCCATTATTTTAACTAAATTAATGTAGATATGAGAGCTAGGAAACTTGCAGGATTTATAGTAAATAAAAAATACAATTTATCTAACTCCATCGGCGTCTTAGGGCAACCAACTTTAAATTGTTGGCTTCCAAAAAATCGAATGTTACACCGTAATGTACGGAATAGCTTTATATTAATGATTTGCCAATTCTGCTAACACAAATAATGCTGCTAAACGTCACCGTTTGCTTTAGCCGCTTTTTGAGCTTCCCATTAATTGGATGTGGCACCTGATAAGCTCCTGAAGCCATTATTTTAACTAAATTAATGTAGATATGAGAACTAGGAAACTTGCAGGATTTATAGTAAGTAAAAAATACAATTTATCTAACTCCATCGGCGTCTTAGGGCAACCAACTTTAAATTGTTGGCTTCCAAAAAATCGAATGTTACACCGTAATGTACGGAATAGCTTTATATTAATGATTTGCCAATTCTGCTAACACAAATAATGCTGCTAAACGTCACCGTTCGCTTTAGCTGCTTTTTGAGCTTCCCATTAATTGAATGTGGCACCTAATAAGCTCCTGAAGCCATTATTTTAACTAAATTAATGTAGATATGAGAGGTAGGAAACATGCAGGATTTATAGTAAGTAAAAAATACAATTTATCTAACTCCATCGGCGTCTTAGAGCAACCACTTTTAAATTGGTGGGTTCAAAAAATCGAATGTTACACCATAATGTACGGAATAGCTTTATATTAATGATTTGCCAATTCTACTTACACAAATAATGCTGCTAAACGTCACCGTTTGCTTTAGCTGCTTTTTGAGCTTCCCATTATTTGAATGTTGCACCTAATAAGCTCCTGAAGCCATTATTGTAACTAAATTAATGTAGATATGAGAGCTAGGAAACTTGCAGGATTTATAGTAAGTAAAAAATACAATTTATCTAACTCCATCGGCGTCTTAGAGCAACCACTTTTAAATTGGTGGGTTCAAATAATCGAATGTTACACCATAATGTACGGAATAGCTTTATATTAATGATTTGCCAATTCTACTTACACAAATAATGCTGCTAAACGTCACCGTTTGCTTTAGCTGCTTTTTGAGCTTCCCATTATTTGAATGTTGCACCTAATAAGCTCCTGAAGCCATTATTGTAACTAAATTAATGTAGATATGAGAGCTAGGAAACTTGCAGGATTTATAGTAAGTAAAAAATACAATTTATCTAACTCCATCGGCGTCTTAGAGCAACCACTTTTAAATTGGTGGGTTCAAAAAATCGAATGTTACACCATAATGTACGGAATAGCTTTATATTAATGATTTGCCAATTCTACTTACACAAATAATGCTGCTAAACGTCACCGTTTGCTTTAGCTGCTTTTTGAGCTTCCCATTATTTGAATGTTGCACCTAATAAGCTCCTGAAGCCATTATTTTAACTAAATTAATGTAGATATGAGAGCTAGGAAACTTGCAGGATTTATAGTAAGTAAAAAATACAATTTATCTAACTCCATCGGCGTCTTAGAGCAACCACTTTTAAATTGGTGGGTTCAAAAAATCGAATGTTACACCATAATGTACGGAATAGCTTTATATTAATGATTTGCCAATTCTACTTACACAAATAATGCTGCTAAACGTCACCGTTTGCTTTAGCTGCTTTTTGAGCTTCCCATTATTTGAATGTTGCACCTAGTAAGCTCCTGAAGCCATTATTGTAACTAAATTAATGTAGATATGAGAGGTAGGAAACTTGCAGGATTTATAGTAAGTAAAAAATACAATTTATCTAACTCCATCGGCGTCTTAGAGCAACCACTTTTAAATTGGTGGGTTCTAAAAATCGAATGTTACACCGTAATGTACGGAATAGCCTTATATGAATGATTTGCCAATTCTAATAACACAAATAATGCTGCTAAACGTCACCGTTCGCTTTAGCTGCTTTTTGAGCTTTCCATTATTTGAATGTGGCACCTAATAAGCCCCTGAAGCCATTATTTTAACTAAATTAATGTAGATATGAGAACTAGGAAACTTGCAGGATTTATAGTAAGTAAAAAATACAATTTATCTAACTCCATCGGCGTCTTAGAGCAAACACTTTTAAATTGGTGGGTTCTAAAAATCGAATGTTACACCGTAATGTACGGAATAGCCTTATATGAATGATTTGCCAATTCTAATAACACAAATAATGCTGCTAAACGTCACCGTTCGCTTTAGCTGCTTTTTGAGCTTCCCATTATTTGAATGTGGCACCTAATAAGCCCCTGAAGCCATTATTTTAACTAAATTAATGTAGATATGAGAACTAGGAAACTTGCAGGATTTATAGTAAGTAAAAAATACAATTTATCTAACTCCATCGGCGTCTTAGAGCAACCACTTTTAAATTGGTGGGTTCAAAAAATCGAATGTTACACCGTAATGTACGGAATAGCCTTATATGAATGATTTGCCAATTCTAATAACACAAATAATGCTGCTAAACGTCACCGTTCGCTTTAGCTGCTTTTTGAGCTTCCCATTAATTGAATGTGGCACCTAATAAGCTCCTGAAGCCATTATTTTAACTAAATTAATGTAGATATGAGAGGTAGGAAACATGCAGGATTTATAGTAAGTAAAAAATACAATTTATCTAACTCCATCGGCGTCTTAGAGCAACCACTTTTAAATTGGTGGGTTCTAAAAATCGAATGTTACACCGTAATGTACGGAATAGCCTTATATGAATGATTTGCCAATTCTAATAACACAAATAATGCTGCTAAACGTCACCGTTCGCTTTAGCTGCTTTTTGAGCTTCCCATTATTTGAATGTGGCACCTAATAAGCCCCTGAAGCCATTATTTTAACTAAATTAATGTAGATATGAGAACTAGGAAACTTGCAGGATTTATAGTAAGTAAAAAATACAATTTATCTAACTCCATCGGCGTCTTAGAGCAACCACTTTTAAATTGGTGGGTTCTAAAAATCGAATGTTACACCGTAATGTACGGAATAGCCTTATATGAATGATTTGCCAATTCTAATAACACAAATAATGCTGCTAAACGTCACCGTTCGCTTTAGCTGCTTTTTGAGCTTCCCATTATTTGAATGTGGCACCTAATAAGCCCCTGAAGCCATTATTTTAACTAAATTAATGTAGATATGAGAACTAGGAAACTTGCAGGATTTATAGTAAGTAAAAAATACAATTTATCTAACTCCATCGGCGTCTTAGAGCAACCACTTTTAAATTGGTGGGTTCAAAAAATCGAATGTTACACCGTAATGTACGGAATAGCCTTATATGAATGATTTGCCAATTCTAATAACACAAATAATGCTGCTAAACGTCACCGTTCGCTTTAGCTGCTTTTTGAGCTTCCCATTAATTGAATGTGGCACCTAATAAGCTCCTGAAGCCATTATTTTAACTAAATTAATGTAGATATGAGAGGTAGGAAACATGCAGGATTTATAGTAAGTAAAAAATACAATTTATCTAACTCCATCGGCGTCTTAGAGCAACCACTTTTAAATTGGTGGGTTCAAAAAATCGAATGTTACACCATAATGTACGGAATAGCTTTATATTAATGATTTGCCAATTCTACTTACACAAATAATTCTGCTAAACGTCACCGTTTGCTTTAGCTGCTTTTTGAGCTTCCCATTATTTGAATGTTGCACCTAATAAGCTCCTGAAGCCATTATTTTAACTAAATTAATGTAGATATGATAGCTAGGAAACTTGCAGGATTTATAGTAAGTAAAAAATACAATTTATCTAACTCCATCGGCGTCTTAGAGCAACCACTTTTAAATTGGTGGGTTCAAAAAATCGAATGTTACACCATAATGTACGGAATAGCTTTATATTAATGATTTGCCAATTCTACTTACACAAATAATGCTGCTAAACGTCACCGTTTGCTTTAGCTGCTTTTTGAGCTTCCCATTATTTGAATGTTGCACCTATTAAGCTCCTGAAGCCATTATTGTAACTAAATTAATGTAGATATGAGAGCTAGGAAACTTGCAGGATTTATAGTAAGTAAAAAATACAATTTATCTAACTCCATCGGCGTCTTAGAGCAACCACTTTTAAATTGGTGGGTTCAAAAAATCGAATGTTACACCGTAATGTACGGAATAGCCTTATATGAATGATTTGCCAATTCTAATAACACAAATAATGCTGCTAAACGTCACCGTTCGCTTTAGCTGCTTTTTGAGCTTCCCATTATTTGAATGTGGCACCTAATAAGCCCCTGAAGCCATTATTTTAACTAAATTAATGTAGATATGAGAACTAGGAAACTTGCAGGATTTATAGTAAGTAAAAAATACAATTTATCTAACTCCATCGGCGTCTTAGAGCAACCACTTTTAAATTGGTGGGTTCAAAAAATCGAATGTTACACCGTAATGTACGGAATAGCTTTATATGAATGATTTGCCAATTCTGCTAATACAAATAATGCTGCTAAACGTCACCGTTCGCTTTAGCTGCTTTTTGAGCTTCACATTAATTAAATGTGGCACCTAATAAGCTCCTGAAGCCATTATTTTAACTAAATTAATGTAGATATGAGAGCTAGGAAACTTGCAGGATTTATAGTAAATAAAAAATACAATTTATCTAACTCCATCGGCGTCTTAGGGCAACCAACTTTAAATTGTTGGCTTCCAAAAAATCGAATGTTACACCGTAATGTACGGAATAGCTTTATATTAATGATTTGCCAATTCTGCTAACACAAATAATGCTGCTACACGTCACCGTTTGCTTTAGCTGCTTTTTGAGCTTCCCATTAATTGAATGTGGCACCTAATAAGCCCCTGAAGCCATTATTTTAACTAAATTAATGTAGATATGAGAACTAGGAAACTTGCAGGATTTATAGTAAGTAAAAAATACAATTTATCTAACTCCATCGGCGTCTTAGAGCAACCACTTTTAAATTGGTGGGTTCAAAAAATCGAATGTTACACCGTAATGTACGGAATAGCCTTATATGAATGATTTGCCAATTCTAATAACACAAATAATGCTGCTAAACGTCACCGTTCGCTTTAGCTGCTTTTTGAGCTTCCCATTTATTGAATGTGGCACCTAATAAGCTCCTGAAGCCATTATTTTAACTAAATTAATGTAGATATGAGAGGTAGGAAACATGCAGGATTTATAGTAAGTAAAAAATACAATTTATCTAACTCCATCGGCGTCTTAGAGCAACCACTTTTAAATTGGTGGGTTCAAAAAATCGAATGTTACACCACAATGTACGGAATAGCTTTATATTAATGATTTGCCAATTCTACTTACACAAATAATGCTGCTAAACGTCACCGTTTGCTTTAGCTGCTTTTTGAGCTTCCCATTATTTGAATGTTGCACCTAATAAGCTCCTGAAGCCATTATTTTAACTAAATTAATGTAGATATGAGAGCTAGGAAACTTGCAGGATTTATAGTAAGTAAAAAATACAATTTATCTAACTCCATCGGCGTCTTAGAGCAACCACTTTTAAATTGGTGGGTTCAAAAAATCGAATGTTACACCATAATGTACGGAATAGCTTTATATTAATGATTTGCCAATTCTACTTACACAAATAATGCTGCTAAACGTCACCGTTTGCTTTAGCTGCTTTTTGAGCTTCCCATTATTTGAATGTTGCACCTAATAAGCTCCTGAAGCCATTATTGTAACTAAATTAATGTAGATATGAGAGCTAGGAAACTTGCAGGATTTATAGTAAGTAAAAAATACAATTTATCTAACTCCATCGGCGTCTTAGAGCAACCACTTTTAAATTGGTGGGTTCAAAAAATCGAATGTTACACCATAATGTACGGAATAGCTTTATATTAATGATTTGCCAATTCTACTTACACAAATAATGCTGCTAAACGTCACCGTTTGCTTTAGCTGCTTTTTGAGCTTCCCATTATTTGAATGTTGCACCTAATAAGCTCCTGAAGCCATTATTGTAACTAAATTAATGTAGATATGAGAGCTAGGAAACTTGCAGGATTTATAGTAAGTAAAAAATACAATTTATCTAACTCCATCGGCGTCTTAGAGCAACCACTTTTAAATTGGTGGGTTCTAAAAATCGAATGTTACACCGTAATGTACGGAATAGCCTTATATGAATGATTTGCCAATTCTAATAACACAAATAATGCTGCTAAACGTCACCGTTCGCTTTAGCTGCTTTTTGAGCTTCCCATTATTTGAATGTGGCACCTAATAAGCCCCTGAAGCCATTATTTTAACTAAATTAATGTAGATATGAGAACTAGGAAACTTGCAGGATTTATAGTAAGTAAAAAATACAATTTATCTAACTCCATCGGCGTCTTAGAGCAACCACTTTTAAATTGGTGGGTTCAAAAAATCGAATGTTACACCGTAATGTACGGAATAGCTTTATATGAATGATTTGCCAATTCTAATAACACAAATAATGCTGCTAAACGTCACCGTTCGCTTTAGCTGCTTTTTGAGCTTCCCATTATTTGAATGTGGCACCTAATAAGCCCCTGAAGCCATTATTTTAACTAAATTAATGTAGATATGAGAGCTAGGAAACTTGCAGGATTTATAGTAAATAAAAAATACAATTTATCTAACTCCATCGGCGTCTTAGGGCAACCAACTTTAAATTGTTGGCTTCCAAAAAATCGAATGTTACACCGTAATGTACGGAATAGCTTTATATTAATGATTTGCCAATTCTGCTAACACAAATAATGCTGCTAAACGTCACCGTTTGCTTTAGCCGCTTTTTGAGCTTCCCATTAATTGGATGTGGCACCTGATAAGCTCCTGAAGCCATTATTTTAACTAAATTAATGTAGATATGAGAACTAGGAAACTTGCAGGATTTATAGTAAGTAAAAAATACAATTTATCTAACTCCATCGGCGTCTTAGGGCAACCAACTTTAAATTGTTGGCTTCCAAAAAATCGAATGTTACACCGTAATGTACGGAATAGCTTTATATTAATGATTTGCCAATTCTGCTAACACAAATAATGCTGCTAAACGTCACCGTTCGCTTTAGCTGCTTTTTGAGCTTCCCATTAATTGAATGTGGCACCTAATAAGCTCCTGAAGCCATTATTTTAACTAAATTAATGTAGATATGAGAGGTAGGAAACATGCAGGATTTATAGTAAGTAAAAAATACAATTTATCTAACTCCATCGGCGTCTTAGAGCAACCACTTTTAAATTGGTGGGTTCTAAAAATCGAATGTTACACCGTAATGTACGGAATAGCCTTATATGAATGATTTGCCAATTCTAATAACACAAATAATGCTGCTAAACGTCACCGTTCGCTTTAGCTGCTTTTTGAGCTTCCCATTATTTGAATGTGGCACCTAATAAGCCCCTGAAGCCATTATTTTAACTAAATTAATGTAGATATGAGAACTAGGAAACTTGCAGGATTTATAGTAAGTAAAAAATACAATTTATCTAACTCCATCGGCGTCTTAGAGCAACCACTTTTAAATTGGTGGGTTCTAAAAATCGAATGTTACACCGTAATGTACGGAATAGCCTTATATGAATGATTTGCCAATTCTAATAACACAAATAATGCTGCTAAACGTCACCGTTCGCTTTAGCTGCTTTTTGAGCTTCCCATTATTTGAATGTGGCACCTAATAAGCCCCTGAAGCCATTATTTTAACTAAATTAATGTAGATATGAGAACTAGGAAACTTGCAGGATTTATAGTAAGTAAAAAATACAATTTATCTAACTCCATCGGCGTCTTAGAGCAACCACTTTTAAATTGGTGGGTTCTAAAAATCGAATGTTACACCGTAATGTACGGAATAGCCTTATATGAATGATTTGCCAATTCTAATAACACAAATAATGCTGCTAAACGTCACCGTTCGCTTTAGCTGCTTTTTGAGCTTCCCATTATTTGAATGTGGCACCTAATAAGCCCCTGAAGCCATTATTTTAACTAAATTAATGTAGATATGAGAACTAGGAAACTTGCAGGATTTATAGAAAGTAAAAAATACAATTTATCTAACTCCATCGGCGTCTTAGAGCAACCACTTTTAAATTGGTGGGTTCTAAAAATCGAATGTTACACCGTAATGTACGGAATAGCCTTATATGAATGATTTGCCAATTCTAATAACACAAATAATGCTGCTAAACGTCACCGTTCGCTTTAGCTGCTTTTTGAGCTTCCCATTATTTGAATGTGGCACCTAATAAGCCCCTGAAGCCATTATTTTAACTAAATTAATGTAGATATGAGAACTAGGAAACTTGCAGGATTTATAGAAAGTAAAAAATACAATTTATCTAACTCCATCGGCGTCTTAGAGCAACCACTTTTAAATTGGTGGGTTCAAAAAATCGAATGTTACACCGTAATGTACGGAATAGCCTTATATGAATGATTTGCCAATTCTAATAACACAAATAATGCTGCTAAACGTCACCGTTCGCTTTAGCTGCTTTTTGAGCTTCCCATTAATTGAATGTGGCACCTAATAAGCTCCTGAAGCCATTATTTTAACTAAATTAATGTAGATATGAGAGGTAGGAAACATGCAGGATTTATAGTAAGTAAAAAATACAATTTATCTAACTCCATCGGCGTCTTAGAGCAACCACTTTTAAATTGGTGGGTTCAAAAAATCGAATGTTACACCATAATGTACGGAATAGCTTTATATTAATGATTTGCCAATTCTACTTACACAAATAATTCTGCTAAACGTCACCGTTTGCTTTAGCTGCTTTTTGAGCTTCCCATTATTTGAATGTTGCACCTAATAAGCTCCTGAAGCCATTATTTTAACTAAATTAATGTAGATATGATAGCTAGGAAACTTGCAGGATTTATAGTAAGTAAAAAATACAATTTATCTAACTCCATCGGCGTCTTAGAGCAACCACTTTTAAATTGGTGGGTTCAAAAAATCGAATGTTACACCATAATGTACGGAATAGCTTTATATTAATGATTTGCCAATTCTACTTACACAAATAATGCTGCTAAACGTCACCGTTTGCTTTAGCTGCTTTTTGAGCTTCCCATTATTTGAATGTTGCACCTAATAAGCTCCTGAAGCCATTATTGTAACTAAATTAATGTAGATATGAGAGCTAGGAAACTTGCAGGATTTATAGTAAGTAAAAAATACAATTTATCTAACTCCATCGGCGTCTTAGAGCAACCACTTTTAAATTGGTGGGTTCAAAAAATCGAATGTTACACCGTAATGTACGGAATAGCCTTATATGAATGATTTGCCAATTCTAATAACACAAATAATGCTGCTAAACGTCACCGTTCGCTTTAGCTGCTTTTTGAGCTTCCCATTATTTGAATGTGGCACCTAATAAGCCCCTGAAGTCATTATTTTAACTAAATTAATGTAGATATGAGAACTAGGAAACTTGCAGGATTTATAGTAAGTAAAAAATACAATTTATCTAACTCCATCGGCGTCTTAGAGCAACCACTTTTAAATTGGTGGGTTCAAAAAATCGAATGTTACACCGTAATGTACGGAATAGCTTTATATGAATGATTTGCCAATTCTGCTAATACAAATAATGCTGCTAAACGTCACCGTTCGCTTTAGCTGCTTTTTGAGCTTCACATTAATTAAATGTGGCACCTAATAAGCTCCTGAAGCCATTATTTTAACTAAATTAATGTAGATATGAGAGCTAGGAAACTTGCAGGATTTATAGTAAATAAAAAATACAATTTATCTAACTCCATCGGCGTCTTAGGGCAACCAACTTTAAATTGTTGGCTTCCAAAAAATCGAATGTTACACCGTAATGTACGGAATAGCTTTATATTAATGATTTGCCAATTCTGCTAACACAAATAATGCTGCTACACGTCACCGTTTGCTTTAGCTGCTTTTTGAGCTTCCCATTAATTGAATGTGGCACCTGATAAGCTCCTGAAGCCATTATTTTAACTAAATTAATGTAGATATGAGAGCTAGGAAACTTGCAGGATTTATAGTAAATAATAAATTCAATTTATCTAACTCCATCGGCGTCTTAGGGCAACCAACCTTAAATTGTTGGCTTCCAAAAAATCGAATGTTACACCGTAATGTACGGAATAGCTTTATATTAATGATTTGCCAATTCTGCTAACACAAATAATGCTGCTAAACGTCACCGTTCGCTTTAGCTGCTTTTTGAGCTTCCCATTAATTGAATGTGGCACCTAATAAGCTCCTGAAGCCATTATTTTAACTAAATTAATGTAGATATGAGAGGTAGGAAACTTGCAGGATTTATAGTAAATAAAAAATAAAATTTATCTAACTCCATCGGCGTCTTAGGGCAACCAACTTTAAATTGTTGGCTTCCAAAAAATCGAATGTTACATCGTAATGTACGGAATAGCTTTATATGAATGATTTGCCAATTCTAATAACACAAAAAATGCTGCTAAACGTCACCGTTCGCTTTAGCTGCTTTTTGAGCTTCCCATTAATTGAATGTGGCACCTAATAAGCTCCTGAAGCCATTATTTTAACTAAATTAATGTAGATATGAGAGCTAGGAAACTTGCAGGATTTATAGTAAATAACAAATACAATTTATCTAACTCCATCGGCGTCTTAGGGCAACCAACTTTAAATTGTTGGATTCCAAAAAATCGAATGTTACACCGT
The DNA here is from genome assembly GCA_940337035.1 of Agriotes lineatus. Classification (NCBI taxonomy): domain Eukaryota; kingdom Metazoa; phylum Arthropoda; class Insecta; order Coleoptera; family Elateridae; genus Agriotes; species Agriotes lineatus. The sequence continues at coordinate 76,581 of CALNHX010005330.1, read as the reverse complement.
AATGTACGGAATAGCTTTATAGTAATGATTCGCCAATTCTGCTAATACAAATAATGCTGCTAAACGTCACCGTTTGCTTTAGCTGCTTTTTGAGCTTCCCATTAATTGAATGTGGCACCTAATAAGCTCCTGAAGCCATTATTTTAACTAAATTAATGTAGATATGAGAGCTAGGAAACTTGCTGGTTTTATAGTAAGTAAAAAATACAATTTATCTAACTCCATCGGCGTCTTAGGGCAACCAACTTTAAATTGTTGGCTTCCAAAAAATCGAATGTTACATCGTAATGTACGGAATAGCTTTATATGAATGATTTGCCAATTCTAATAACACAAAAAATGCTGCTAAACGTCACCGTTCGCTTTAGCTGCTTTTTGAGCTTCCCATTAATTGAATGTGGCACCTAATAAGCTCCTGAAGCCATTATTTTAACTAAATTAATGTAGATATGAGAGCTAGGAAACTTGCAGGATTTATAGTAAATAACAAATACAATTTATCTAACTCCATCGGCGTCTTAGGGCAACCAACTTTAAATTGTTGGATTCCAAAAAATCGAATGTTACACCGTAATGTACGGAATAGCTTTATAGTAATGATTCGCCAATTCTGCTAATACAAATAATGCTGCTAAACGTCACCGTTTGCTTTAGCTGCTTTTTGAGCTTCCCATTAATTGAATGTGGCACCTAATAAGCTCCTGAAGCCATTATTTTAACTAAATTAATGTAGATATGAGAGCTAGGAAACTTGCTGGTTTTATAGTAAGTAAAAAATACAATTTATCTAACTCCATCGGCGTCTTAGGGCAACCAACTTTAAATTGTTGGCTTCCAAAAAATCGAATGTTACATCGTAATGTACGGAATAGCTTTATATGAATGATTTGCCAATTCTAATAACACAAAAAATGCTGCTAAACGTCACCGTTTGCTTTAGCTGCTTTTTGAGCTTCCCAGTAATTGAATGTGGCACCTAATAAGCTCCTGAAGCCATTATTTTAACTAAATTAATGTAGATATGAGAGGTAAGAAACTTGCAGGTTTTATAGTAAGTAAAAAATACAATTTATCTAACTCCATCGGCGTCTTAGGGCAACCAACTTAAAATTGTTGAGTTCCAAAAAATCCAATGTTACAGCGTAATGTACGTAATAGCTTTATATTATTGATTTGCCAATTCCACTAACACAAATAGTTCTGCTAAACGTCACCGTTCGCTTTAGCTGCTTTTTGAGCTTCCCATTAATTGAATGTGGCACCTAATAAGCTCCTGAAGCCATTATTTTAACTAAATTAATGTAGATATGAGAGCTAGGAAACTTGCAGGATTTATAGTAAGTAAAAAATACAATTTATCTAACTCCATCGGCGTCTTAAGGCAACCACTTTTAAATTGGTGGGTTCAAAAAATCGAATGTTACACCGTAATGTACGGAATAGCTTTATATTAATGATTTGCCAATTCTGCTAACACAAATAATGCTGCTAAACGTCACCGTTCGCTTTAGCTGTTTTTTGAACTTCCTATTAATTGAATGTGACACCTAATAAGCTCCTGAAGCCATTATTTTAACTAAATTAATATAGAAATGAGAGCTAGGAAACTTGCAGGTTTTATAGTAAATAAAAAATACAATTTATTTAACTTCATCGGCGTCTTTGGGCAACCAACTGTAAATTGTTGCGTTCCAAAAATCGAATGTAACACCGTAATGTACGGAGTAGCTTTATATTAATGATTTGCCAATTCTGCTAACACAAATAATGCTGCTAAACGTCACCGTTCGCTTTAGCTGCTTTTTGAGCTTCCAATTAATTGAATGTGACACCTAATAAACTCATGAAGCCATTATTTTAACTAAATTAATGTAGATATGAGAGCTAGGAAACTTGCAGGATTTATAGTAAGTAAAAAATACAATTTATCTAACTCCATCGGCGTCTTAGGGCAACCAACTTTAAATTGTTGGCTTCCAAAAAATCGAATGTTAAACCGTAATGTACGGAATAGCTTTATATGAATGATTTGCCAATTCTAAAAACACAAATAATGCTGCTAAACTTCACCGTTCGCTCTAGTTGCTTTTTGAGTTTCCCATTATTTGAATGTGGTACCTAATAAGCTCCTGAAGCCATTATTTTAACTAAATTAATGTAGATAAGAGAGCTAGGAAACTTGCAGGATTTATAGTAAGTAAAAAATACAATTTATCTAACTCCATCGGCGTCTTAGAGCAACAACTTTTAAATTGGTGGGTTCAAAAAATCGAATGTTACACCGTAATGTACGGAATAGCTTTATATGAATGATTTGCCAATTCTAATAACACAAATAATGCTGCTAAACGTCACCGTTCGCTTTAGCTGCTTTTTGAGGTTCCCATTATTTGAATGTGGCACCTAATAAGCCCCTGAAGCCATTATTTTAACTAAATTAATGTAGATATGAGAACTAGGAAACTTGCAGGATTTATAGTAAGTAAAAAATACAATTTATCTAACTCCATCGGCGTCTTAGAGCAACCACTTTTAAATTGGTGGGTTCAAAAAATCGAATGTTACACCGTAATGTACGGAATAGCTTTATATGAATGATTTGCCAATTCTGCTAATACAAATAATGCTGCTAAACGTCACCGTTCGCTTTAGCTGCTTTTTGAGCTTCACATTAATTAAATGTGGCACCTAATAAGCTCCTGAAGCCATTATTTTAACTAAATTAATGTAGATATGAGAGCTAGGAAACTTGCAGGATTTATAGTAAATAAAAAATACAATTTATCTAACTCCATCGGCGTCTTAGGGCAACCAACTTTAAATTGTTGGCTTCCAAAAAATCGAATGTTACACCGTAATGTACGGAATAGCTTTATATTAATGATTTGCCAATTCTGCTAACACAAATAATGCTGCTAAACGTCACCGTTTGCTTTAGCCGCTTTTTGAGCTTCCCATTAATTGGATGTGGCACCTGATAAGCTCCTGAAGCCATTATTTTAACTAAATTAATGTAGATATGAGAACTAGGAAACTTGCAGGATTTATAGTAAGTAAAAAATACAATTTATCTAACTCCATCGGCGTCTTAGGGCAACCAACTTTAAATTGTTGGCTTCCAAAAAATCGAATGTTACACCGTAATGTACGGAATAGCTTTATATTAATGATTTGCCAATTCTGCTAACACAAATAATGCTGCTAAACGTCACCGTTCGCTTTAGCTGCTTTTTGAGCTTCCCATTAATTGAATGTGGCACCTAATAAGCTCCTGAAGCCATTATTTTAACTAAATTAATGTAGATATGAGAGCTAGGAAACTTGCAGGATTTATAGTAAATAACAAATACAATTTATCTAACTCCATCGGCGTCTTAGGGCAACCAACTTTAAATTGTTGGATTCCAAAAAATCGAATGTTACACCGTAATGTACGGAATAGCTTTATAGTAATGATTCGCCAATTCTGCTAATACAAATAATGCTGCTAAACGTCACCGTTTGCTTTAGCTGCTTTTTGAGCTTCCCATTAATTGAATGTGGCACCTAATAAGCTCCTGAAGCCATTATTTTAACTAAATTAATGTAGATATGAGAGCTAGGAAACTTGCTGGTTTTATAGTAAGTAAAAAATACAATTTATCTAACTCCATCGGCGTCTTAGGGCAACCAACTTTAAATTGTTGGCTTCCAAAAAATCGAATGTTACATCGTAATGTACGGAATAGCTTTATATGAATGATTTGCCAATTCTAATAACACAAAAAATGCTGCTAAACGTCACCGTTTGCTTTAGCTGCTTTTTGAGCTTCCCAGTAATTGAATGTGGCACCTAATAAGCTCCTGAAGCCATTATTTTAACTAAATTAATGTAGATATGAGAGGTAAGAAACTTGCAGGTTTTATAGTAAGTAAAAAATACAATTTATCTAACTCCATCGGCGTCTTAGGGCAACCAACTTAAAATTGTTGAGTTCCAAAAAATCCAATGTTACAGCGTAATGTACGTAATAGCTTTATATTATTGATTTGCCAATTCCACTAACACAAATAGTTCTGCTAAACGTCACCGTTCGCTTTAGCTGCTTTTTGAGCTTCCCATTAATTGAATGTGGCACCTAATAAGCTCCTGAAGCCATTATTTTAACTAAATTAATGTAGATATGAGAGCTAGGAAACTTGCAGGATTTATAGTAAGTAAAAAATACAATTTATCTAACTCCATCGGCGTCTTAAGGCAACCACTTTTAAATTGGTGGGTTCAAAAAATCGAATGTTACACCGTAATGTACGGAATAGCTTTATATTAATGATTTGCCAATTCTGCTAACACAAATAATGCTGCTAAACGTCACCGTTCGCTTTAGCTGTTTTTTGAACTTCCTATTAATTGAATGTGACACCTAATAAGCTCCTGAAGCCATTATTTTAACTAAATTAATATAGAAATGAGAGCTAGGAAACTTGCAGGTTTTATAGTAAATAAAAAATACAATTTATTTAACTTCATCGGCGTCTTTGGGCAACCAACTGTAAATTGTTGCGTTCCAAAAATCGAATGTAACACCGTAATGTACGGAGTAGCTTTATATTAATGATTTGCCAATTCTGCTAACACAAATAATGCTGCTAAACGTCACCGTTCGCTTTAGCTGCTTTTTGAGCTTCCAATTAATTGAATGTGACACCTAATAAACTCATGAAGCCATTATTTTAACTAAATTAATGTAGATATGAGAGCTAGGAAACTTGCAGGATTTATAGTAAGTAAAAAATACAATTTATCTAACTCCATCGGCGTCTTAGGGCAACCAACTTTAAATTGTTGGCTTCCAAAAAATCGAATGTTAAACCGTAATGTACGGAATAGCTTTATATGAATGATTTGCCAATTCTAAAAACACAAATAATGCTGCTAAACTTCACCGTTCGCTCTAGTTGCTTTTTGAGTTTCCCATTATTTGAATGTGGTACCTAATAAGCTCCTGAAGCTATTATTTTAACTAAATTAATGTAGATAAGAGAGCTAGGAAACTTGCAGGATTTATAGTAAGTAAAAAATACAATTGATCTAACTCCATCGGCGTCTTAGAGCAACAACTTTTAAATTGGTGGGTTCAAAAAATCGAATGTTACACCGTAATGTACGGAATAGCTTTATATGAATGATTTGCCAATTCTAATAACACAAATAATGCTGCTAAACGTCACCGTTCGCTTTAGCTGCTTTTTGAGGTTCCCATTATTTGAATGTGGCACCTAATAAGCCCCTGAAGCCATTATTTTAACTAAATTAATGTAGATATGAGAACTAGGAAACTTGCAGGATTTATAGTAAGTAAAAAATACAATTTATCTAACTCCATCGGCGTCTTAGAGCAACCACTTTTAAATTGGTGGGTTCAAAAAATCGAATGTTACACCGTAATGTACGGAATAGCTTTATATGAATGATTTGCCAATTCTGCTAATACAAATAATGCTGCTAAACGTCACCGTTCGCTTTAGCTGCTTTTTGAGCTTCACATTAATTAAATGTGGCACCTAATAAGCTCCTGAAGCCATTATTTTAACTAAATTAATGTAGATATGAGAGCTAGGAAACTTGCAGGATTTATAGTAAATAAAAAATACAATTTATCTAACTCCATCGGCGTCTTAGGGCAACCAACTTTAAATTGTTGGCTTCCAAAAAATCGAATGTTACACCGTAATGTACGGAATAGCTTTATATTAATGATTTGCCAATTCTGCTAACACAAATAATGCTGCTAAACGTCACCGTTTGCTTTAGCCGCTTTTTGAGCTTCCCATTAATTGGATGTGGCACCTGATAAGCTCCTGAAGCCATTATTTTAACTAAATTAATGTAGATATGAGAACTAGGAAACTTGCAGGATTTATAGTAAGTAAAAAATACAATTTATCTAACTCCATCGGCGTCTTAGGGCAACCAACTTTAAATTGTTGGCTTCCAAAAAATCGAATGTTACACCGTAATGTACGGAATAGCTTTATATGAATGATTTGCCAATTCTGCTAATACAAATAATGCTGCTAAACGTCACCGTTCGCTTTAGCTGCTTTTTGAGCTTCACATTAATTAAATGTGGCACCTAATAAGCTCCTGAAGCCATTATTTTAACTAAATTAATGTAGATATGAGAGCTAGGAAACTTGCAGGATTTATAGTAAATAAAAAATTCAATTTATCTAACTCCATCGGCGTCTTAGGGCAACCAACCTTAAATTGTTGGCTTCCAAAAAATCGAATGTTACACCGTAATGTACGGAATAGCTTTATATTAATGATTTGCCAATTCTGCTAACACAAATAATGCTGCTAAACGTCACCGTTCGCTTTAGCTGCTTTTTGAGCTTCCCATTAATTGAATGTGGCACCTAATAAGCTCCTGAAGCCATTATTTTAACTAAATTAATGTAGATATGAGAGGTAGGAAACTTGCAGGATTTATAGTAAATAAAAAATAAAATTTATCTAACTCCATCGGCGTCTTAGGGCAACCAACTTTAAATTGTTGGCTTCCAAAAAATCGAATGTTACATCGTAATGTACGGAATAGCTTTATATGAATGATTTGCCAATTCTAATAACACAAAAAATGCTGCTAAACGTCACCGTTCGCTTTAGCTGCTTTTTGAGCTTCCCATTAATTGAATGTGGCACCTAATAAGCTCCTGAAGCCATTATTTTAACTAAATTAATGTAGATATGAGAGCTAGGAAACTTGCAGGATTTATAGTAAATAACAAATACAATTTATCTAACTCCATCGGCGTCTTAGGGCAACCAACTTTAAATTGTTGGATTCCAAAAAATCGAATGTTACACCGTAATGTACGGAATAGCTTTATAGTAATGATTCGCCAATTCTGCTAATACAAATAATGCTGCTAAACGTCACCGTTTGCTTTAGCTGCTTTTTGAGCTTCCCATTAATTGAATGTGGCACCTAATAAGCTCCTGAAGCCATTATTTTAACTAAATTAATGTAGATATGAGAGCTAGGAAACTTGCTGGTTTTATAGTAAGTAAAAAATACAATTTATCTAACTCCATCGGCGTCTTAGGGCAACCAACTTTAAATTGTTGGCTTCCAAAAAATCGAATGTTACATCGTAATGTACGGAATAGCTTTATATGAATGATTTGCCAATTCTAATAACACAAAAAATGCTGCTAAACGTCACCGTTCGCTTTAGCTGCTTTTTGAGCTTCCCATTAATTGAATGTGGCACCTAATAAGCTCCTGAAGCCATTATTTTAACTAAATTAATGTAGATATGAGAGCTAGGAAACTTGCAGGATTTATAGTAAATAACAAATACAATTTATCTAACTCCATCGGCGTCTTAGGGCAACCAACTTTAAATTGTTGGATTCCAAAAAATCGAATGTTACACCGTAATGTACGGAATAGCTTTATAGTAATGATTCGCCAATTCTGCTAATACAAATAATGCTGCTAAACGTCACCGTTTGCTTTAGCTGCTTTTTGAGCTTCCCATTAATTGAATGTGGCACCTAATAAGCTCCTGAAGCCATTATTTTAACTAAATTAATGTAGATATGAGAGCTAGGAAACTTGCTGGTTTTATAGTAAGTAAAAAATACAATTTATCTAACTCCATCGGCGTCTTAGGGCAACCAACTTTAAATTGTTGGCTTCCAAAAAATCGAATGTTACATCGTAATGTACGGAATAGCTTTATATGAATGATTTGCCAATTCTAATAACACAAAAAATGCTGCTAAACGTCACCGTTTGCTTTAGCTGCTTTTTGAGCTTCCCAGTAATTGAATGTGGCACCTAATAAGCTCCTGAAGCCATTATTTTAACTAAATTAATGTAGATATGAGAGGTAAGAAACTTGCAGGTTTTATAGTAAGTAAAAAATACAATTTATCTAACTCCATCGGCGTCTTAGGGCAACCAACTTAAAATTGTTGAGTTCCAAAAAATCCAATGTTACAGCGTAATGTACGTAATAGCTTTATATTATTGATTTGCCAATTCCACTAACACAAATAGTTCTGCTAAACGTCACCGTTCGCTTTAGCTGCTTTTTGAGCTTCCCATTAATTGAATGTGGCACCTAATAAGCTCCTGAAGCCATTATTTTAACTAAATTAATGTAGATATGAGAGCTAGGAAACTTGCAGGATTTATAGTAAGTAAAAAATACAATTTATCTAACTCCATCGGCGTCTTAAGGCAACCACTTTTAAATTGGTGGGTTCAAAAAATCGAATGTTACACCGTAATGTACGGAATAGCTTTATATTAATGATTTGCCAATTCTGCTAACACAAATAATGCTGCTAAACGTCACCGTTCGCTTTAGCTGTTTTTTGAACTTCCTATTAATTGAATGTGACACCTAATAAGCTCCTGAAGCCATTATTTTAACTAAATTAATATAGAAATGAGAGCTAGGAAACTTGCAGGTTTTATAGTAAATAAAAAATACAATTTATTTAACTTCATCGGCGTCTTTGGGCAACCAACTGTAAATTGTTGCGTTCCAAAAATCGAATGTAACACCGTAATGTACGGAGTAGCTTTATATTAATGATTTGCCAATTCTGCTAACACAAATAATGCTGCTAAACGTCACCGTTCGCTTTAGCTGCTTTTTGAGCTTCCAATTAATTGAATGTGACACCTAATAAACTCATGAAGCCATTATTTTAACTAAATTAATGTAGATATGAGAGCTAGGAAACTTGCAGGATTTATAGTAAGTAAAAAATACAATTTATCTAACTCCATCGGCGTCTTAGGGCAACCAACTTTAAATTGTTGGCTTCCAAAAAATCGAATGTTAAACCGTAATGTACGGAATAGCTTTATATGAATGATTTGCCAATTCTAAAAACACAAATAATGCTGCTAAACTTCACCGTTCGCTCTAGTTGCTTTTTGAGTTTCCCATTATTTGAATGTGGTACCTAATAAGCTCCTGAAGCCATTATTTTAACTAAATTAATGTAGATAAGAGAGCTAGGAAACTTGCAGGATTTATAGTAAGTAAAAAATACAATTTATCTAACTCCATCGGCGTCTTAGAGCAACAACTTTTAAATTGGTGGGTTCAAAAAATCGAATGTTACACCGTAATGTACGGAATAGCTTTATATGAATGATTTGCCAATTCTAATAACACAAATAATGCTGCTAAACGTCACCGTTCGCTTTAGCTGCTTTTTGAGGTTCCCATTATTTGAATGTGGCACCTAATAAGCCCCTGAAGCCATTATTTTAACTAAATTAATGTAGATATGAGAACTAGGAAACTTGCAGGATTTATAGTAAGTAAAAAATACAATTTATCTAACTCCATCGGCGTCTTAGAGCAACCACTTTTAAATTGGTGGGTTCAAAAAATCGAATGTTACACCGTAATGTACGGAATAGCTTTATATGAATGATTTGCCAATTCTGCTAATACAAATAATGCTGCTAAACGTCACCGTTCGCTTTAGCTGCTTTTTGAGCTTCACATTAATTAAATGTGGCACCTAATAAGCTCCTGAAGCCATTATTTTAACTAAATTAATGTAGATATGAGAGCTAGGAAACTTGCAGGATTTATAGTAAATAAAAAATACAATTTATCTAACTCCATCGGCGTCTTAGGGCAACCAACTTTAAATTGTTGGCTTCCAAAAAATCGAATGTTACACCGTAATGTACGGAATAGCTTTATATTAATGATTTGCCAATTCTGCTAACACAAATAATGCTGCTAAACGTCACCGTTTGCTTTAGCCGCTTTTTGAGCTTCCCATTAATTGGATGTGGCACCTGATAAGCTCCTGAAGCCATTATTTTAACTAAATTAATGTAGATATGAGAACTAGGAAACTTGCAGGATTTATAGTAAGTAAAAAATACAATTTATCTAACTCCATCGGCGTCTTAGGGCAACCAACTTTAAATTGTTGGCTTCCAAAAAATCGAATGTTACACCGTAATGTACGGAATAGCTTTATATTAATGATTTGCCAATTCTGCTAACACAAATAATGCTGCTAAACGTCACCGTTCGCTTTAGCTGCTTTTTGAGCTTCCCATTAATTGAATGTGGCACCTAATAAGCTCCTGAAGCCATTATTTTAACTAAATTAATGTAGATATGAGAGCTAGGAAACTTGCAGGATTTATAGTAAGTAAAAAATACAATTTATCTAACTCCATCGGCGTCTTAGAGCAACCACTTTTAAATTGGTGGGTTCAAAAAATCGAATGTTACACCATAATGTACGGAATAGCTTTATATTAATGATTTGCCAATTCTACTTACACAAATAATGCTGCTAAACGTCACCGTTTGCTTTAGCTGCTTTTTGAGCTTCCCATTATTTGAATGTTGCACCTAATAAGCTCCTGAAGCCATTATTTTAACTAAATTAATGTAGATATGAGAGCTAGGAAACTTGCAGGATTTATAGTAAGTAAAAAATACAATTTATCTAACTCCATCGGCGTCTTAGAGCAACCACTTTTAAATTGGTGGGTTCAAAAAATCGAATGTTACACCATAATGTACGGAATGGCTTTATATTAATGATTTGCCAATTCTACTTACACAAATAATGCTGCTAAACGTCACCGTTTGCTTTAGCTGCTTTTTGAGCTTCCCATTATTTGAATGTTGCACCTAATAAGCTCCTGAAGCCATTATTTTAACTAAATTAATGTAGATATGAGAGCTAGGAAACTTGCAGGATTTATAGTAAGTACAAAATACAATTTATCTAACTCCATCGGCGTCTTAGAGCAACCACTTTTAAATTGGTGGGTTCAAAAAATCGTATGTTACACCGTAATGTACGGAATAGCTTTATATGAATGATTTGCCAATTCTGCTAATACAAATAATGCTGCTAAACGTCACCGTTCGCTTTAGCTGCTTTTTGAGCTTCACATTAATTAAATGTGGCACCTAATAAGCTCCTGAAGCCATTATTTTAACTAAATTAATGTAGATATGAGAGCTAGGAAACATGCAGGATTTATAGTAAGTAAAAAATACAATTTATCTAACTCCATCGGCGTCTTAGAGCAACCACTTTTAAATTGGTGGGTTCAAAAAATCGAATGTTACACCATAATGTACGGAATAGCTTTATATTAATGATTTGCCAATTCTACTTACACAAATAATGCTGCTAAACGTCACCGTTTGCTTTAGCTGCTTTTTGAGCTTCCCATTATTTGAATGTTGCACCTAATAAGCTCCTGAAGCCATTATTTTAACTAAATTAATGTAGATATGAGAGCTAGGAAACTTGCAGGATTTATAGTAAGTAAAAAATACAATTTATCTAACTCCATCGGCGTCTTAGAGCAACCACTTTTAAATTGGTGGGTTCAAAAAATCGAATGTTACACCATAATGTACGGAATGGCTTTATATTAATGATTTGCCAATTCTACTTACACAAATAATGCTGCTAAACGTCACCGTTTGCTTTAGCTGCTTTTTGAGCTTCCCATTATTTGAATGTTGCACCTAATAAGCTCCTGAAGCCATTATTTTAACTAAATTAATGTAGATATGAGAGCTAGGAAACTTGCAGGATTTATAGTAAGTACAAAATACAATTTATCTAACTCCATCGGCGTCTTAGAGCAACCACTTTTAAATTGGTGGGTTCAAAAAATCGTATGTTACACCGTAATGTACGGAATAGCTTTATATGAATGATTTGCCAATTCTGCTAATACAAATAATGCTGCTAAACGTCACCGTTCGCTTTAGCTGCTTTTTGAGCTTCACATTAATTAAATGTGGCACCTAATAAGCTCCTGAAGCCATTATTTTAACTAAATTAATGTAGATATGAGAGCTAGGAAACTTGCAGGATTTATAGTAAATAAAAAATACAATTTATCTAACTCCATCGGCGTCTTAGGGCAACCAACTTTAAATTGTTGGGTTCCAAAAAATCGAATGTTACACCGTAATGTACGGAATAGCTTTATATGAATGATTTGCCAATTCTGCTAATACAAATAATGCTGCTAAACGTCACCGTTCGCTTTAGCTGCTTTTTGAGCTTCACATTAATTAAATGTGGCACCTAATAAGCTCCTGAAGCCATTATTTTAACTAAATTAATGTAGATATGAGAGCTAGGAAACTTGCAGGATTTATAGTAAATAAAAAATACAATTTATCTAACTCCATCGGCGTCTTAGAGCAACCACTTTTAAATTGGTGGGTTCAAAAAATCGAATGTTACACCGTAATGTACGGAATAGCCTTATATGAATGATTTGCCAATTCTAATAACACAAATAATGCTGCTAAACGTCACCGTTCGCTTTAGCTGCTTTTTGAGCTTCCCATTATTTGAATGTGGCACCTAATAAGCCCCTGAAGCCATTATTTTAACTAAATTAATGTAGATATGAGAACTAGGAAACTTGCAGGATTTATAGTAAGTAAAAAATACAATTTATCTAACTCCATCGGCGTCTTAGAGCAACCACTTTTAAATTGGTGGGTTCAAAAAATTGTATGTTACACCGTAATGTACGGAATAGCTTTATATGAATGATTTGCCAATTCTGCTAATACAAATAATGCTGCTAAACGTCACCGTTCGCTTTAGCTGCTTTTTGAGCTTCACATTAATTAAATGTGGCACCTAATAAGCTCCTGAAGCCATTATTTTAACTAAATTAATGTAGATATGAGAGCTAGGAAACTTGCAGGATTTATAGTAAATAAAAAATACAATTTATCTAACTCCATCGGCGTCTTAGGGCAACCAACTTTAAATTGTTGGCTTCCAAAAAATCGAATGTTACACCGTAATGTACGGAATAGCTTTATATTAATGATTTGCCAATTCTGCTAACACAAATAATGCTGCTACACGTCACCGTTTGCTTTAGCTGCTTTTTGAGCTTCCCATTAATTGAATGTGGCACTTGATAAGCTCCTGAAGCCATTATTTTAACTAAATTAATGTAGATATGAGAGCTAGGAAACTTGCAGGATTTATAGTAAATAAAAAATGCAATTTATCTAACTCCATCGGCGTCTTAGGGCAACCAACTTTAAATTGTTGGCTTCCAAAAAATCGAATGTTACACCGTAATGTACGGAATAGCTTTATATTAATGATTTGCCAATTCTGCTAACACAAATAATGCTGCTAAACGTCACCGTTCGCTTTAGCTGCTTTTTGAGCTACCCATTAATTGAATGTGGCACCTAGTAAGCTCCTGAAGCCATTATTTTAACTAAATTAATGTAGATATGAGAGGTAGGAAACTTGCAGGATTTATAGTAAATAAAAAATAAAATTTATCTAACTCCATCGGCGTCTTAGGGCAACCAACTTTAAATTGTTGGCTTCCAAAAAATCGAATGTTACATCGTAATGTACGGAATAGCTTTATATGAATGATTTGCCAATTCTAATAACACAAAAAATGCTGCTAAACGTCACCGTTCGCTTTAGCTGCTTTTTGAGCTTCCCATTAATTGAATGTGGCACCTAATAAGCTCCTGAAGCCATTATTTTAACTAAATTAATGTAGATATGAGAGCTAGGAAATTTGCAGGATTTATAGTAAATAACAAATACAATTTATCTAACTCCATCGGCGTCTTAGGGCAACCAACTTTAAATTGTTGGATTCCAAAAAATCGAATGTTACACCGTAATGTACGGAATAGCTTTATATTAATGATTCGCCAATTCTGCTAACACAAATAATGCTGCTAAACGTCACCGTTTGCTTTAGCTGCTTTTTGAGCTTCCCATTAATTGAATGTGGCACCTAATAAGCTCCTGAAGCCATTATTTTAACTAAATTAATGTAGATATGAGAGGTAGGAAACTTGCAGGTTTTATAGTAAGTAAAAAATACAATTTATCTAACTCCATCGGCGCCTTAGGGCAACCAACTTAAAATTGTTGAGTTCCAAAAAATCCAATGTTACAGCGTAATGTACGTAATAGCTTTATATTATTGATTTGCCAATTCCACTAACACAAATAGTTCTGCTAAACGTCACCGTTCGCTTCAGCTGCTTTTTGAGCTTCCCATTAATTGAATGTGGCACCTAATAAGCTCCTGAAGCCATTATTTTAACTAAATTAATGTAGATATGACAGCTAGGAAACTTGCTGGTTTTATAGTAAGTAAAAAATACAATTTATCTAACTCCATCGGCGTCTTAGGGCAACCAACTTTAAATTGTTGGCTTCCAAAAAATCGAATGTTAAACCGTAATGTACGGAATAGCTTTATATGAATGATTTGCAAATTCTAATAACACAAATAATGCTGCTAAACTTCACCGTTCGCTTTAGTTGCTTTTTGAGTTTCCCATTATTTGAATGTGGTACCTAATAAGCTCCTGAAGCCATTATTTTAACTAAATTAATGTAGATATGAGAGCTAGGAAACTTGCAGGATTTATAGTAAGTAAAAAATACAATTTATCTAACTCCATCGGCGTCTTAAGGCAACCACTTTTAAATTGGTGGGTTCAAAAAATCGAATGTTACACCGTAATGTACGGAATAGCTTTATATTAATGATTTGCCAATTCTGCTAACACAAATAATGCTGCTAAACGTCACCGTTCGCTTTAGCTGTTTTTGAACTTCCTATTAATTGAATGTGACACCTAATAAGCTCATGAAGCCATTATTTTAAATAAATTAATATAGAAATGACAGCTAGGAAACTTGCAGGTTTTATAGTAAATAAAAAATACAATTTATTTAACTTTATCGGCGTCTTTGGGCAACCAACTGTAAATTGTTGCGTTCCAAAAATCGAATGTAACACCGTAATGTACGGAGTAGCTTTATATTAATGATTTGCCAATTCTGCTAACACAAATAATGCTGCTAAGCGTCACCGTTCGCTTTAGCTGTTTTTTGAACTTCCTATTAATTGAATGTGACACCTAATAAGCTCCTGAAGCCATTATTTTAACTAAATTAATATAGAAATGAGAGCTAGGAAACTTGCAGGTTTTATAGTAAATAAAAAATACAATTTATTTAACTTCATCGGCGTCTTTGGGCAACCAACTGTAAATTGTTGCGTTCCAAAAATCGAATGTAACACCGTAATGTACGGAGTAGCTTTATATTAATGAGTTGCCAATTCTGCTAACACAAATAATGCTGCTAAACGTCACCGTTCGCTTTAGCTGTTTTTTGAACTTCCTATTAATTGAATGTGACACCTAATAAGCTCCTGAAGCCATTATTTTAACTAAATTAATATAGAAATGAGAGCTAGGAAACTTGCAGGATTTATAGTAAGTAAAAAATACAATTTATCTAACTCCATCGGCGTCTTAGGGCAACCAACTTTAAATTGTTGGCTTCCAAAAAATCGAATGTTAAACCGTAATGTACGGAATAGCTTTATATGAATGATTTGCCAATTCTAATAACACAAATAATGCTGCTAAACTTCACCGTTCGCTCTAGTTGCTTTTTGAGTTTCCCATTATTTGAATGTGGTACCTAATAAGCTCCTGAAGCCATTATTTTAACTAAATTAATATAGAAATGAGAGCTAGGAAACTTGCAGGATTTATAGTAAGTAAAAAATACAATTTATCTAACTCCATCGGCGTCTTAAGGCAACCACTTTTAAATTGGTGGGTTCAAAAAATCGAATGTTACACCGTAATGTACGGAATAGCTTTATATTAATGACTTACCAATTCTACAAACACAAATAATGCTGCTAAACGCACCGTTCGCTTTAGCTGCTTTTTGAGCTTCCAATTAATTGAATGTGAAACCTAATAAGCTCCTGAAGCCATTATTTTAACTAAATTAATATAGAAATGAGAGCTAGGAAACTTGCAGGTTTTATAGTAAATAAAAAATACAATTTATTTAACTTCATCGGTGTCTTTGGGCAACCAACTTTAAATTGTTCCTTTCCAAAAAAATCGAATGTTACACCGTAATGTACGGAATAGCTTTATATTAATGATTTGCCAATTCTGCTAACACAAATAATGCTGCTAAACGTCACCGTTCGCTTTAGCTGTTTTTTGAACTTCCTATTAATTGAATGTGACACCTAATAAGCTCCTGAAGCCATTATTTTAACTAAATTAATATAGAAATGAGAGCTAGGAAACTTGCAGGTTTTATAGTAAATAAAAAATACAATTTATTTAACTTCATCGGCGTCTTTGGGCAACCAACTGTAAATTGTTGCGTTCCAAAAATCGAATGTAACACCGTAATGTACGGAGTAGCTTTATATTAATGATTTGCCAATTCTGCTAACACAAATAATGCTGCTAAACGTCACCGTTCGCTTTAGCTGCTTTTTGAGCTTCCCATTATTTGAATGTTGCACCTAATAAGCTCCTGAAGCCATTATTTTAACTAAATTAATGTAGATATGAGAGCTAGGAAACTTGCAGGATTTATAGTAAGTAAAAAATACAATTTATCTAACTCCATCGGCGTCTTAGAGCAACCACTTTTAAATTGGTGGGTTCAAAAAATCGAATGTTACACCGTAATGTACGGAATAGCCTTATATTAATGATTTGCCAATTCTAATAACACAAATAATGCTGCTAAACGTCACCGTTCGCTTTAGCTGCTTTTTGAGCTTCCCATTATTTGAATGTGGCACCTAATAAGCTCCTGAAGCCATTATTTTAACTAAATTAATGTAGATATGAGAGCTAGGAAACTTGCAGGATTTATAGTAAGTAAAAAATACAATTTATCTAACTCCATCGGCGTCTTAGAGCAACCACTTTTAAATTGGTGGGTTCAAAAAATCGAATGTTACACCGTAAAGTACGGAATAGCCTTATATGAATGATTTGCAAATTCTAATAACACAAATAATGCTGCTAAACGTCACCGTTCGCTTTAGCTGCTTTTTGAGCTTCCCATTAATTGAATGTGGCACCTAATAAGCTCCTGAAGCCAATATTTTAACTAAATTAATGTAGATATAAGAGCTAGGAAACTTGCAGGCTTTATGGTAAATAAAAAATACAATTTATCTAACTCCATCGGCGTCTTAGGGCAACCAACTTTAAATTGTTGAGTTCCAAAAAATCGAATGTTACAGCGTAATGTACGTAATAGCTTTATATTATTGATTTGCCAATTCCACTAACACAAATAATGCTGCTAAACGTCACCGTTCGCTTTAGCTGCTTTTTGAGCTTCCCATTAATTGAATGTGGCACTTAATAAGCTCCTGAAGCCATTATTTTAACTAAATTAATGTCGATATGAGAGCTAGGAAACTTGCAGGATTTATAGTAAATAAGAAATACAATTTATCTAGATCCATCGGCGTCTTAGGGCAACCAAATTTATATTGTTGAGTTCCTTAAAAAAAATTTTACACCGTAATGTACGGAATGGCCGTATATTAATGATTTGCCAATTCCACTAACACAAATAATGCTGCTAAACGTCACCGTTCGCTTTAGCTGCTTTTTGAACTTTCCATTAATTGAATGTGGCACCTAATAAGCTCCAGAAGCCATTATTTTAACTAAATTAATGTAGATATGAGAGCTAGGAAACTTGCAGGTTTTATAGTAAGTAAAAAATACAATTTATCTAACTCCATCGGCGTCTTAGGGCAACCAACTTTAAATTGTTGGCTTCCAAAAAATCGAATGTTACACCGTAATGTACGGAATAGCTTTATATGAATGATTTGCCAATTCTGCTAACACAAATAATGCTGCTAAACGTCACCGTTTGCTTTAGCTGCTTTTTGAGCTTCCCATTGATTGAATGTGGCACCTAATAAGCTACTGAAGCCATTATTTTAACTAAATTAATGTAGATATGAGAGCTAGGAAACTTGCAGGATTTATAGTAAATAAAAAATACAATTTATCTAACACCATCGGCGTCTTAGGGCAACCAACTTTAAATTGTTGGCTTCCAAAAAATCGAATGTTACACCGTAATGTACGGAATAGCTTAATATTAATGATTTGCCAATTCTAATAACACAAATAATGCTGCTAAACGTCACCGTTCGCTGTAGCTGCCTTTTGAGCTTCCCATTTTTTGAATGTGGCACCTGGTAAGTTCCTGAAGCCATTATTTTAACTAGATTAATGTAGATATGAGAGCTAGGAAACTTGCAGGATTTATAGTAAGTAAAAAATACAATTTATCTAACTCCATCGGCGTCTTAGGGCAACCAACTTTAAACTGTTGGGTTCCAAAAAATCGAATGTTACACCATAATGTACGGAATAGCTTTATATTAATGATTTGCCAATTCTACTTACACAAATAATGCTGCTAAACGTCACCATTTGCTTTAGCTGCTTTTTGAGCTTCCCATTATTTGAATGTTGCACCTAATAAGTTCCTGAAGCCATTATTTTAACTAAATTAATGTAGATATGAGAGCTAGGAATCTTGCAGGATTTATAGTAAGTAAAAAATACAATTTATCTAACTCCATCGGCGTCTTAGAGCAACCACTTTTAAATTGGTGGGTTCAAAAAATCGAATGTTACACCGTAATGTACGGAATAGCTTTATATGAATGATTTGCCAATTCTGCTAACACAAATAATGCTGCTAAACGTCACCGTTCGCTTTAGCTGCTTTTTGAGCTTCCCATTAATTGAATGTGGCACCTAATAAGCTCCTGAAGCCATAATTTTAACTAAATTAATGTAGATATGAGAGCTAGGAAACTTGCAGGAATTATAGTAAATAAAAAATACAATTTATCTAACTCCATCGGCGTCTTAGGGCAACCAACTTTAAATTGTTGGCTTCCAAAAGATCGAATGTTACACCGTAATGTACGGAATAGCTTTATATGAATGATTTGCCAATTCTGCTAACACAAATAATGCTGCTAAACGTCACCGTTCGCTTTAGCTGTTTTTTGAACTTCCTATTAATTGAATGTGACACCTAATAAGCTCATGAAGCCATTATTTTAACTAAATTAATATAGAAATGAGAGCTAGGAAACTTGCAGGTTTTATAGTAAATAAAAAATACAATTTATTTAACTTCATCGGCGTCTTTGGGCAACCAACTGTAAATTGTTGCGTTCCAAAAATCGAATGTAACACCGTAATGTACGGAGTAGCATTATATTAATGATTTGCCAATTCTGCTAACACAAATAATGCTGCTAAACGTCACCGTTCGCTTTAGCTGCTTTTTGAGCTTCCAATTAATTGAATGTGACACCTAATAAGCTCATGAAGCCATTATTTTAACTAAATTAATGTAGATATGAGAGCTAGGAAACTTGCAGGATTTATAGTAAGTAAAAAATACAATTTATCTAACTCCATCGGCGTCTTAGAGCAACCACTTTTAAATTGGTGGGTTCAAAAAATCGAATGTTACACCATAATGTACGGAATAGCTCTATATTAATGATTTGCCAATTCTACTTACACAAATAATGCTGCTAAACGTCACCGTTTGCTTTAGCTGCTTTTTGAGCTTCCCATTATTTGAATGTTGCACCTAATAAGCTCCTGAAGCCATTATTTTAACTAAATTAATGTAGATATGAGAGCTAGGAAACTTGCAGGATTTATAGTAAGTAAAAAATACAATTTATCTAACTCCATCGGCGTCTTAGAGCAACCACTTTTAAATTGGTGGGTTCAAAAAATCGAATGTTACACCATAATGTACGGAATAGCTCTATATTAATGATTTGCCAATTCTACTTACACAAATAATGCTGCTAAACGTCACCGTTTGCTTTAGCTGTTTCTTGAGCTTCCCATTAATTGAATGTGGCACCTGATAAGCTCCTGAAGCCATTATTTTAACTAAATTAATGTAGATATGAGAGCTAGGAAACTTGCAGGATTTATAGTAAATAAAAAATACAATTTATCTAACTCCATCGGCGTCTTAGGCAACCAACTTTAAATTGTTGGCTTCCAAAAAATCGAATGTTACACCGTAATGTACGGAATAGCTTTATATTAATGATTTGCCAATTCTGCTAACACAAATAATGCTGCTAAACGTCACCGTTCGCTTTAGCTGCTTTTTGAGCTTCCCATTAATTGAATGTGGCACCTAATAAGCTCCTGAAGCCATTATTTTAACTAAATTAATGTAGACATGAGAGCTAGGAAACTTGCAGGATTTATAGTAAATAAAAAATACAATTTATCTAACTCCATCGGCGTCTTAGGCAACCAACTTTAAATTGTTGGCTTCCAAAAAATCGAATGTTACACCGTAATGTACGGAATAGCTTTATATGAATTATTTGCCAATTCTAATAACACAAATAATGCTGCTAAACGTCACCGTTCGCTTTAGCTGCTTTTTGAGCTTTCCATTAATTGAATTTGGCACCTAATAAGCTCCTGAAGCCATTATTTTAACTAAATTAATGTAGATATGAGCGCTAGGAAACTTACAGGATTTATAGTAAATAACAAATACAATTTATCTAACTCCATCGGCGTCTTAGGGCAACCAACTTTAAATTGTTGGATTCCAAAAAATCGAATGTTACACCGTAATGTACGGAATAGCTTTATATTAATGATTTGCCAATTCTGCTAACACAAATAATGCTGCTAAACGTCACCGTTCGCTTTAGCTGCTTTTTGAGCTTCCCATTAATTGAATGTGGCACCTAATAAGCTCCTGAAGCCATTATTTTAACTAAATTAATGTAGATATGAGAGGTAGGAAACTTGCAGGTTTTATAGTAAGTAAAAAATACAATTTATCTAACTCCATCGGCGTCTTAGGGCAACCAACTTAAAATTGTTGAGTTCCAAAAAATCCAATGTTACAGCGTAATGTACGGAATAGCTTTATATTATTGATTTGCCAATTCCACTAACACAAATAGTTCTGCTAAACGTCACCGTTCGCTTTAGCTGCTTTTTGAGCTTCCCATTAATAGAATGTGGCACCTAATAAGCTCCTGAAGCCATTATTTTAACTAAATTAATGTAGATATGAGAGCTAGGAAACTTGCTGGTTTTATAGTAAGTAAAAAATACAATTTATCTAACTCCATCGGCGTCTTAGGGCAACCAACTTTAAATTGTTGGCTTCCAAAAAATCGAATGTTACACCGTAATGTACGGAATAGCTTTATGTGAATGATTTGCCAATTCTACTAACACAAATAATGCTGCTAAACGTCACCGTTCGCTTTAGCTGCTTTTTGAGCTTCCCATTAATTGAATGTGGCACCTAATAAGCTCCTGAAGCCATTATTTTAACTAAATTAATGTAGATATGAGAGGTAGGAAACTTGCAGGTTTTATAGTAAGTAAAAAATACAATTTATCTAACTCCATCGGCGTCTTAGGGCAACCAACTTAAAATTGTTGAGTTCCAAAAAATCCAATGTTACAGCGTAATGTACGGAATAGCTTTATATTATTGATTTGCCAATTCCACTAACACAAATAGTTCTGCTAAACGTCACCGTTCGCTTTAGCTGCTTTTTGAGCTTCCCATTAATAGAATGTGGCACCTAATAAGCTCCTGAAGCCATTATTTTAACTAAATTAATGTAGATATGAGAGCTAGGAAACTTGCTGGTTTTATAGTAAGTAAAAAATACAATTTATCTAACTCCATCGGCGTCTTAGGGCAACCAACTTTAAATTGTTGGCTTCCAAAAAATCGAATGTTACACCGTAATGTACGGAATAGCTTTATATTATTGATTTGCCAATTCCACTAACACAAATAGTTCTGCTAAACGTCACCGTTCGCTTTAGCTGCTTTTTGAGCTTCCCATTAATACAATGTGGCACCTAATAAGCTCCTGAAGCCATTATTTTAACTAAATTAATGTAGATATGAGAGCTAGGAAACTTGCTGGTTTTATAGTAAGTAAAAAATACAATTTATCTAACTCCATCGGCGTCTTAGGGCAACCAACTTTAAATTGTTGGCTTCCAAAAAATCGAATGTTACACCGTAATGTACGGAATAGCTTTATGTGAATGATTTGCCAATTCTACTAACACAAATAATGCTGCTAAACGTCACCATTCGCTTTAGCTGCTTTTTGACCTTCCCATTAATTGAATGTGGCACCTAATAAGCTCCTGAAGCCATTATTTTAACTAAATTAATGTAGATATGAGAGCTAGGAAACTTGCAGGATTTATAGTAAATAAAAAATACAATTTATCTAACTCCATCAGCGTCTTAGGGCAACCAACTTTAAATTGTTGGCTTCCAAAAATCGAATGTTACACCGTAATGTACGGAATAGCTTTATATTAATGACTTACCAATTCTACTAACACAAATAATGCTGCTAAACTTCACCGTTCGCTTTAGCTGCTCTTTGAGCTTCCAATTAATTGAATGTGGCACCTAATAAGCTCCTGAAGCCATTATTTTAACTAAATTAATATAGAAATGAGAGCTAGGAAACTTGCAGGTTTTATAGTAAATAAAAAACACAATTTATTTAACTTCATCGGCGTCTTTGGGCAACCAACTTTAAATTGTTGCGTTCCAAAAAATCGAATGTTACACCGTAATGTACGGAATAGCTTTATATTAATGATTTGCCAATTCTGCTAACACAAAAAATGCTGCTAAACGTCACCGTTCGCTTTAGCTGCTTTTGCGCATCCCATTAATTGAATGTGGCACCTAATAAGCTCCTGAAGCCATTATTTTAACTAAATTAATGTAGCTATGAGAGCTAGGAAACTTGCAGGATTTATAGTAAATAAAAAATACAATTCATCTCCATCGGCATCTTACGACAACCAATTTTAAATTGTTGGGTTCCAAAAAATCGAATGTTACACCTTAATGTAATGATTTACCAATTCTACTAACACAAATAATGCTGCTAAACGTCACCGTTCGCTTTAGCTGCTTTTTGAATTTCCCATTAATTGAACGTGGCACCTAATAAGCTCCTGAAGCCATTATTTTAACTAAATTAATGTAGATATGAGCGCTAGGTAACTTGCAGGATCTTTAGTAAAAAAAAATACAATACATCCAACCACATCGTCGTCTTACGGTAACCAACTTTGATATGTTAGGTTCCAAAAAATCGACTGTTACACCATAATGTACGGAGTAGCTTTATGTTAATGATTTACCAATTCTACTAACACAAATAATGCTGCTAAACGTCACCGTTCGCTTTAGCTGCTTTTTGAGTTTTCCATTAATTGAACGTGGCAACTAATAAGCTCCTGAAGCCATTATTTTAACTAAATTAATGTAGATATGAGAGCTAGGTAACTTGCAAGATCTTTAGTAAATAAAAAATACAATACATCCAACCACATCGTCGTCTTACGGTAACCAACTTTGATATGTTAGGTTCCAAAAAATCGAATGTTACACCGTAATGTACGGAATAGCTTTATATGAATGATTTGCCAATTCTAATAACACAAATAATGCTACTAAACGTCACCGTTCGCTTTAGCTGCTTTTTGAGCTTCCCATTATTTGAATGTGGCACCTAATAAGCTCCTGAAGCGATTATTTTTACTAAATTAATGTAGATATGAGAACTAAGAAACTTGCAGGATTTATAGTAAGTAAAAATACAATTTATCTAACTCCATCGGCGTCTTAGAGCAACCACTTTTAAATTGGTGGGTTCAAAAAATCGAATGTTACACCGTAATGTACGGAATAGCTTTATATTAATGACTTACCAATTCTACTAACACAAATAATGCTGCTAAACGTCACCGTTCGCTTTAGCTGCTTTTTGAGCTTTCAATTAATTGAATGTGGCACCTAATAAGTTCCTGAAGTCATTATTTTAACTAAATTAATGTAGATATGAGAGCTAGGAAACTTGCAGGATTTATAGTAAATAAAAAATACAATTCATCTAACTCCATCGGCGTCTTACGGCAACCAATTTTAAATTGTTGGGTTCCAGAAAATCGAATGTTACACCGTAATGTACGGAATAGCTTTATATTAATGACTTACCAATTCTACTAACACAAATAATGCTGCTAAACGTCACCGTTCGCGTTAGCTGCTTTTTGAGCTTCCAATTAATTGAATGTGGCACCTAGTAAGTTCCTGAAGTCATTATTTTAACTAAATTAATGTAGATATGAGAGCTAGGTAACTTTCAGGATCTTTAGTAAATAAAAAATTCAATACATCCAACCACATCGTCGTCTTACGGTAACCAACTTTGATATGTTAGGTTCCAAAAAATCGAAAGTTACACCGTAATGTACGGAATAGCTTTATATGAACGTTTTGCCAATTCTAATAACACAAATAATGCTGCTAAACGTCACCGTTCGCTTTAGCTGCTTTTTGAGCTTCCCATTATTTGAATGTGGCACCTAATAAGCTCCTGAAGCCATTATTTTAACTAAATTAATGTAGATATGAGAACTAGGAAACTTGCAGGATTTATAGTAAGTAAAAAATACAATTTCTCTAACTCCATCGGCGTCTTAGAGAAACCACTTTTAAATTGGTGGGTTCAAAAAATCGAATGTTACACCGTAATGTACGGAATAGCTTTATATTAATGACTTACCAATTCTACTAACACAAATAATGCTGCTAAACGTCACCGTTCGCTTTAGCTGCTTTTTGAGCTTCCAATTATTTGAATGTGGCAATTAATAAGTTTCTGAAGCCATTATTTTAACTAAATTAATGTAGATATGAGAACTAGGAAACTTGCAAGATTTATAGTAAGTAAAAAATACAATTTATCTAACTCCATCGGCGTCTTAGAGCAACCACTTTTAAATTGGTGGGTTCAAAAAATCGAATGTTACACCGTAATGTACGGAATAGCTTTATATGAATGATTTGCCAATTCTAATTACACAAATAATGCTGCTAAACGTCACCGTTCGCTTTAGCTGCTTTTTGAGCTTCCAATTAATTGAATGTGGCACCTAATAAGTTCCTGAAGCCATTATTTTAACTAAATTAATGTAGATATGAGAGCTAGGAAACTTGCAGGATTTATAGTAAGTAAAAAATACAATTTATCTAACTCCATCGGCGTCTTAGAGCAACCACTTTTAAATTGGTGGGTTCAAAAAATCGAATGTTACACCGTAATGTACGGAATAGCTTTATATGAATGATTTGCCAATTCTAATAACACAAATAATGCTGCTAAACGTCACCGTTCGCTTTAGCTGCTTTTTGAGCTTCCCATTATTTAAATGTGGCACCTAATAAGCTCCTGAAGCCATTATTTTAACTAAATTAATGTAGATATGAGAGCTAGGAAACTTGCAGGATTTATAGTAAGTAAAAAATACAATTTATCTAACTCCATCGGCGTCTTAGGGCAACCAACTTTAAACTGTTGGGTTCCAAAAATCGAATGTGACACCTTAATGTACGGAATAGCTTTATATTAATGATTTGCCAATTCTACTTACACAAATAATGCTGTTAAACGTCACCGTTTGCTTTAGCTGCTTTTTGAGCTTCCCATTATTTGAATGTTGCACCTAATAAGCTCCTGAAGCCATTATTTTAACTAAATTAATGTAGATATGAGAACTAGGAAACTTGCAGGATTTATAGTAAGTAAAAAATACAATTTATCTAACTCCATCGGCGTCTTAGAGCAACCACTTTTAAATTGGTGGGTTCAAAAAATCGAATGTTACACCGTAATGTACGGAATAGCTTTATATGAATGATTTGCCAATTCTAATAACACAAATAATGCTGCTAAACGTCACCGTTCGCTTTAGCTGCTTTTTGAGCTTCCAATTAATTGAATGTGGCACCTAATAAGTTCCTGAAGTCATTATTTTAACTAAATTAATGTAGATATGAGAACTAGGAAACTTGCAGGATTTATAGTAAGTAAAAAATACAATTTATCTAACTCCATCGGCGTCTTAGAGCAACCACTTTTAAATTGGTGGGTTCAAAAAATCGAATGTTACACCGTAATGTACGGAATAGCTTTATATGAATGATTTGCCAATTCTAATAACACAAATAATGCTGCTAAACGTCACCGTTCACTTTAGCTGCTTTTTGAGCTTTCAATTAATTGAATGTGGCACCTAATAAGTTCCTGAAGCCATTATTTTAACTAAATTAATGTAGACATGAGAACTAGGAAATTTGCAGGATTTATAGTAAGTAAAAAATACAATTTATCTAACTCCATCGGCGTCTTAGAGCAACCACTTTTAAATTGGTGGGTTCAAAAAATCGAATGTTACACCGTAATGTACGGAATAGCTTTATATGAATGATTTGCCAATTCTAATAACACAAATAATGCTGCTAAACGTCACCGTTCGCTTTAGCTGCTTTTTGAGCTTCCCATTATTTGAATGTGGCACCTAATAATCTCCTGAAGCCATTATTTTAACTAAATTAATGTAGACATGAGAACTAGGAAATTTGCAGGATTTATAGTAAGTAAAAAATACAATTTATCTAACTCCATCGGCGTCTTAGAGCAACCACATTTAAATTGGTGGGTTCAAAAAATCGAATGTTACACCGTAATGTACGGAATAGCTTTATATGAATGATTTGCCAATTCTAATAACACAAATAATGCTGCTATACGTCACCGTTCGCTTTAGCTGCTTTTTGAGCTTTCAATTAATTGAATGTGGCACCTAATAAGTTCCTGAAGCCATTATTTTAACTAAATTAATGTAGATATAAGAACTAGGAGATTTGCAGGATTTATAGTAAGTAAAAAATACAATTTATCTAACTCCATCGGCGTCTTAGAGCAACCACTTTTAAATTGGTGGGTTCAAAAAATCGAATGTTACACCGTAATGTACGGAATAGCTTTATATGAATGTTTTGCCAATTCTAATAACACAAATAATGCTGCTAAACGTCACCGTTCGCTTTAGCTGCTTTTTGAGCTTCCCATTATTTAAATGTGGCACCTAATAAGCTCCTGAAGCCATTATTTTAACTAAATTAATGTAGATATGAGAGCTAGGAAACTTGCAGGATTTATAGTAAGTAAAAAATACAATTTATCTAACTCCATCGGCGTCTTAGGGCAACCAACTTTAAACTGTTGGGTTCCAAAAATCGAATGTGACACCGTAATGTACGGAATAGCTTTATATTAATGACTTACCAATTCTACTAACACAAATAATGCTGCTAAACTTCACCGTTCGCTTTAGCTGCTCTTTGAGCTTCCAATTAATTGAATGTGGCACCTAATAAGCTCCTGAAGCCATTATTTTAACTAAATTAATATAGAAATGAGAGCTAGGAAACTTGCAGGTTTTATAGTAAATAAAAAACACAATTTATCTAACTCCATCGGCGTCTTAGGGCAACCAACTTTAAATTGTTGGCTTCCAAAAAATCGAATGTTACACCGTAATGTACGGAATAGCTTTATGTGAATGATTTGCCAATTCTACTAACACAAATAATGCTGCTAAACGTCACCATTCGCTTTAGCTGCTTTTTGACCTTCCCATTAATTGAATGTGGCACCTAATAAGCTCCTGAAGCCATTATTTTAACTAAATTAATGTAGATATGAGAGCTAGGAAACTTGCAGGATTTATAGTAAATAAAAAATACAATTTATCTAACTCCATCAGCGTCTTAGGGCAACCAACTTTAAATTGTTGGCTTCCAAAAATCGAATGTTACACCGTAATGTACGGAATAGCTTTATATTAATGACTTACCAATTCTACTAACACAAATAATGCTGCTAAACTTCACCGTTCGCTTTAGCTGCTCTTTGAGCTTCCAATTAATTGAATGTGGCACCTAATAAGCTCCTGAAGCCATTATTTTAACTAAATTAATATAGAAATGAGAGCTAGGAAACTTGCAGGTTTTATAGTAAATAAAAAACACAATTTATTTAACTTCATCGGCGTCTTTGGGCAACCAACTTTAAATTGTTGCGTTCCAAAAAATCGAATGTTACACCGTAATGTACGGAATAGCTTTATATTAATGATTTGCCAATTCTGCTAACACAAAAAATGCTGCTAAACGTCACCGTTCGCTTTAGCTGCTTTTGCGCATCCCATTAATTGAATGTGGCACCTAATAAGCTCCTGAAGCCATTATTTTAACTAAATTAATGTAGCTATGAGAGCTAGGAAACTTGCAGGATTTATAGTAAATAAAAAATACAATTCATCTCCATCGGCATCTTACGACAACCAATTTTAAATTGTTGGGTTCCAAAAAATCGAATGTTACACCTTAATGTACGGAATAGTTTTATATGAATGTTTTGCCAATTCTAATAACACAAATAATGCTGCTAAACGTCACCGTTCGCTTTAGCTGCTTTTTGAGCTTCCCATTATTTAAATGTGGCACCTAATAAGCTCCTGAAGCCATTATTTTAACTAAATTAATGTAGATATGAGAGCTAGGAAACTTGCAGGATTTATAGTAAGTAAAAAATACAATTTATCTAACTCCATCGGCGTCTTAGGGCAACCAACTTTAAACTGTTGGGTTCCAAAAATCGAATGTGACACCGTAATGTACGGAATAGCTTTATATTAATGACTTACCAATTCTACTAACACAAATAATGCTGCTAAACTTCACCGTTCGCTTTAGCTGCTCTTTGAGCTTCCAATTAATTGAATGTGGCACCTAATAAGCTCCTGAAGCCATTATTTTAACTAAATTAATATAGAAATGAGAGCTAGGAAACTTGCAGGTTTTATAGTAAATAAAAAACACAATTTATTTAACTTCATCGGCGTCTTTGGGCAACCAACTTTAAATTGTTGCGTTCCAAAAAATCGAATGTTACACCGAAATGTACGGAATAGCTTTATATTAATGATTTGCCAATTCTGCTAACACAAAAAATGCTGCTAAACGTCACCGTTCGCTTTAGCTGCTTTTGCGCATCCCATTAATTGAATGTGGCACCTAATAAGCTCCTGAAGCCATTATTTTAACTAAATTAATGTAGCTATGAGAGCTAGGAAACTTGCAGGATTTATAGTAAATAAAAAATACAATTCATCTCCATCGGCATCTTACGACAACCAATTTTAAATTGTTGGGTTCCAAAAAATCGAATGTTACACCTTAATGTACGGAGTAGCTTTATGTTAATGATTTACCAATTCTACTAACACAAATAATGCTGCTAAACGTCACCGTTCGCTTTAGCTGCTTTTTGAATTTCCCATTAATTGAACGTGGCACCTAATAAGCTCCTGAAGCCATTATTTTAACTAAATTAATGTAGATATGAGCGCTAGGTAACTTGCAGGATCTTTAGTAAAAAAAAAATACAATACATCCAACCACATCGTCGTCTTACGGTAACCAACTTTGATATGTTAGGTTCCAAAAAATCGACTGTTACACCATAATGTACGGAGTAGCTTTATGTTAATGATTTACCAATTCTACTAACACAAATAATGCTGCTAAACGTCACCGTTCGCTTTAGCTGCTTTTTGAGTTTTCCATTAATTGAACGTGGCAACTAATAAGCTCCTGAAGCCATTATTTTAACTAAATTAATGTAGATATGAGAGCTAGGTAACTTGCAAGATCTTTAGTAAATAAAAAATACAATACATCCAACCACATCGTCGTCTTACGGTAACCAACTTTGATATGTTAGGTTCCAAAAAATCGAATGTTACACCGTAATGTACGGAATAGCTTTATATGAATGATTTGCCAATTCTAATAACACAAATAATGCTGCTAAACGTCACCGTTCGCTTTAGCTGCTTTTTGAGCTTCCCATTATTTGAATGTGGCACCTAATAAGCTCCTGAAGCGATTATTTTTACTAAATTAATGTAGATATGAGAACTAAGAAACTTGCAGGATTTATAGTAAGTAAAAATACAATTTATCTAACTCCATCGGCGTCTTAGAGCAACCACTTTTAAATTGGTGGGTTCAAAAAATCGAATGTTACACCGTAATGTACGGAATAGCTTTATATTAATGACTTACCAATTCTACTAACACAAATAATGCTGCTAAACGTCACCGTTCGCTTTAGCTGCTTTTTGAGCTTTCAATTAATTGAATGTGGCACCTAATAAGTTCCTGAAGTCATTATTTTAACTAAATTAATGTAGATATGAGAGCTAGGAAACTTGCAGGATTTATAGTAAATAAAAAATACAATTCATCTAACTCCATCGGCGTCTTACGGCAACCAATTTTAAATTGTTGGGTTCCAGAACATCGAATGTTACACCGTAATGTACGGAATAGCTTTATATTAATGACTTACCAATTCTACTAACACAAATAATGCTGCTAAACGTCACCGTTCGCTTTAGCTGCTTTTTGAGCTTCCAATTAATTGAATGTGGCACCTAGTAAGTTCCTGAAGTCATTATTTTAACTAAATTAATGTAGATATGAGAGCTAGGTAACTTTCAGGATCTTTAGTAAATAAAAAATACAATACATCCAACCACATCGTCGTCTTACGGTAACCAACTTTGATATGTTAGGTTCCAAAAAATCGAAAGTTACACCGTAATGTACGGAATAGCTTTATATGAACGTTTTGCCAATTCTAATAACACAAATAATGCTGCTAAACGTCACCGTTCGCTTTAGCTGCTTTTTGAGCTTCCCATTATTTGAATGTGGCACCTAATAAGCTCCTGAAGCCATTATTTTAACTAAATTAATGTAGATATGAGAACTAGGAAACTTGCAGGATTTATAGTAAGTAAAAAATACAATTTCTCTAACTCCATCGGCGTCTTAGAGAAACCACTTTTAAATTGGTGGGTTCAAAAAATCGAATGTTACACCGTAATGTACGGAATAGCTTTATATTAATGACTTACCAATTCTACTAACACAAATAATGCTGCTAAACGTCACCGTTCGCTTTAGCTGCTTTTTGAGCTTCCAATTATTTGAATGTGGCAATTAATAAGTTTCTGAAGCCATTATTTTAACTAAATTAATGTAGATATGAGAACTAGGAAACTTGCAAGATTTATAGTAAGTAAAAAATACAATTTATCTAACTCCATCGGCGTCTTAGAGCAACCACTTTTAAATTGGTGGGTTCAAAAAATCGAATGTTACACCGTAATGTACGGAATAGCTTTATATGAATGATTTGCCAATTCTAATTACACAAATAATGCTGCTAAACGTCACCGTTCGCTTTAGCTGCTTTTTGAGCTTCCAATTAATTGAATGTGGCACCTAATAAGTTCCTGAAGCCATTATTTTAACTAAATTAATGTAGATATGAGAGCTAGGAAACTTGCAGGATTTATAGTAAGTAAAAAATACAATTTATCTAACTCCATCGGCGTCTTAGAGCAACCACATTTAAATTGGTGGGTTCAAAAAATCGAATGTTACACCGTAATGTACGGAATAGCTTTATATGAATGATTTGCCAATTCTAATAACACAAATAATGCTGCTATACGTCACCGTTCGCTTTAGCTGCTTTTTGAGCTTTCAATTAATTGAATGTGGCACCTAATAAGTTCCTGAAGCCATTATTTTAACTAAATTAATGTAGATATAAGAACTAGGAGATTTGCAGAATTTATAGTAAGTAAAAAATACAATTTATCTAACTCCATCGGCGTCTTAGAGCAACCACTTTTAAATTGGTGAGTTCAAAAAATCGAATGTTACACCGTAATGTACGGAATAGCTTTATATGAATGATTTGCCAATTCTAATAACACAAATAATGCTGCTAAACGTCACCGTTCGCTTTAGCTGCTTTTTGAGCTTCCCATTATTTAAATGTGGCACCTAATAAGCTCCTGAAGCCATTATTTTAACTAAATTAATGTAGATATGAGAGCTAGGAAACTTGCAGGATTTATAGTAAGTAAAAAATACAATTTATCTAACTCCATCGGCGTCTTAGAGCAACCACTTTTAAATTGGTGGGTTCAAAAAATCGAATGTTACACCGTAATGTACGGAATAGCTTTATATGAATGATTTGCCAATTCTACTTACACAAATAATGCTGCTAAACGCCACCGTTTGCTTTAGCTGCTTTTTGAGCTTCCCATTATTTGAATGTTGCACCTAATAAGCTCCTGAAGCCATTATTTTAACTAAATTAATGTAGATATGAGAACTAGGAAACTTGCAGGATTTATAGTAAGTAAAAAATACAATTTATCTAACTCCATCGGCGTCTTAGAGCAACCACTTTTAAATTGGTGGGTTCAAAAAATCGAATGTTACACCGTAATGTACGGAATAGCTTTATATGAATGATTTGCCAATTCTAATAACACAAATAATGCTGCTAAACGTCACCGTTCGCTTTAGCTGCTTTTTGAGCTTCCAATTAATTGAATGTGGCACCTAATAAGTTCCTGAAGTCATTATTTTAACTAAATTAATGTAGATATGAGAACTAGGAAACTTGCAGGATTTATAGTAAGTAAAAAATACAATTTATCTAACTCCATCGGCGTCTTAGAGCAACCACTTTTAAATTGGTGGGTTCAAAAAATCGAATGTTACACCGTAATGTACGGAATAGCTTTATATGAATGATTTGCCAATTCTAATAACACAAATAATGCTGCTAAACGTCACCGTTCACTTTAGCTGCTTTTTGAGCTTTCAATTAATTGAATGTGGCACCTAATAAGTTCCTGAAGCCATTATTTTAACTAAATTAATGTAGACATGAGAACTAGGAAATTTGCAGGATTTATAGTAAGTAAAAAATACAATTTATCTAACTCCATCGGCGTCTTAGAGCAACCACTTTTAAATTGGTGGGTTCAAAAAATCGAATGTTACACCGTAATGTACGGAATAGCTTTATATGAATGATTTGCCAATTCTAATAACACAAATAATGCTGCTAAACGTCACCGTTCGCTTTAGCTGCTTTTTGAGCTTCCCATTATTTGAATGTGGCACCTAATAATCTCCTGAAGCCATTATTTTAACTAAATTAATGTAGACATGAGAACTAGGAAATTTGCAGGATTTATAGTAAGTAAAAAATACAATTTATCTAACTCCATCGGCGTCTTAGAGCAACCACATTTAAATTGGTGGGTTCAAAAAATCGAATGTTACACCGTAATGTACGGAATAGCTTTATATGAATGATTTGCCAATTCTAATAACACAAATAATGCTGCTATACGTCACCGTTCGCTTTAGCTGCTTTTTGAGCTTTCAATTAATTGAATGTGGCACCTAATAAGTTCCTGAAGCCATTATTTTAACTAAATTAATGTAGATATAAGAACTAGGAGATTTGCAGGATTTATAGTAAGTAAAAAATACAATTTATCTAACTCCATCGGCGTCTTAGAGCAACCACTTTTAAATTGGTGGGTTCAAAAAATCGAATGTTACACCGTAATGTACGGAATAGCTTTATATGAATGATTTGCCAATTCTAATAACACAAATAATGCTGCTAAACGTCACCGTTCGCTTTAGCTGCTTTTTGAGCTTCCCATTATTTAAATGTGGCACCTAATAAGCTCCTGAAGCCATTATTTTAACTAAATTAATGTAGATATGAGAGCTAGGAAACTTGCAGGATTTATAGTAAGTAAAAAATATAAATTTATCTAACTCCATCGGCGTCTTAGGGCAACCAACTTTAAACTGTTGGGTTCCAAAAATCGAATGTGACACCTTAATGTACGGAATAGCTTTATATTAATGATTTGCCAATTCTACTTACACAAATAATGCTGCTAAACGTCACCGTTTGCTTTAGCTGCTTTTTGAGCTTCCCATTATTTGAATGTTGCACCTAATAAGCTCCTGAAGCCATTATTTTAACTAAATTAATGTAGATATGAGAACTAGGAAACTTGCAGGATTTATAGTAAGTAAAAAATACAATTTTTCTAACTCCATCGGCGTCTTAGAGAAACCACTTTTAAATTGGTGGGTTCAAAAAATCGAATGTTACACCGTAATGTACGGAATAGCTTTATATGAATGATTTGCCAATTCTAATAACACAAATAATGCTGCTAAACGTCACCGTTCGCTTTAGCTGCTTTTTGAGCTTCCAATTAATTGAATGTGGCACCTAATAAGTTCCTGAAGTCATTATTTTAACTAAATTAATGTAGATATGAGAACTAGGAAACTTGCAGGATTTATAGTAAGTAAAAAATACAATTTATCTAACTCCATCGGCGTCTTAGAGCAACCACTTTTAAATTGGTGGGTTCAAAAAATCGAATGTTACACCGTAATGTACGGAATAGCTTTATATGAATGATTTGCCAATTCTAATAACACAAATAATGCTGCTAAACGTCACCGTTCACTTTAGCTGCTTTTTGAGCTTTCAATTAATTGAATGTGGCACCTAATAAGTTCCTGAAGCCATTATTTTAACTAAATTAATGTAGACATGAGAACTAGGAAATTTGCAGGATTTATAGTAAGTAAAAAATACAATTTATCTAACTCCATCGGCGTCTTAGAGCAACCACTTTTAAATTGGTGGGTTCAAAAAATCGAATGTTACACCGTAATGTACGGAATAGCTTTATATGAATGATTTGCCAATTCTAATAACACAAATAATGCTGCTAAACGTCACCGTTCGCTTTAGCTGCTTTTTGAGCTTCCCATTATTTGAATGTGGCACCTAATAATCTCCTGAAGCCATTATTTTAACTAAATTAATGTAGACATGAGAACTAGGAAATTTGCAGGATTTATAGTAAGTAAAAAATACAATTTATCTAACTCCATCGGCGTCTTAGAGCAACCACATTTAAATTGGTGGGTTCAAAAAATCGAATGTTACACCGTAATGTACGGAATAGCTTTATATGAATGATTTGCCAATTCTAATAACACAAATAATGCTGCTATACGTCACCGTTCGCTTTAGCTGCTTTTTGAGCTTTCAATTAATTGAATGTGGCACCTAATAAGTTCCTGAAGCCATTATTTTAACTAAATTAATGTAGATATAAGAACTAGGAGATTTGCAGGATTTATAGTAAGTAAAAAATACAATTTATCTAACTCCATCGGCGTCTTAGAGCAACCACTTTTAAATTGGTGTGTTCAAAAAATCGAATGTTACACCGTAATGTACGGAATAGCTTTATATGAATGTTTTGCCAATTCTAATAACACAAATAATGCTGCTAAACGTCACCGTTCGCTTTAGCTGCTTTTTGAGCTTCCCATTATTTAAATGTGGCACCTAATAAGCTCCTGAAGCCATTATTTTAACTAAATTAATGTAGATATGAGAGCTAGGAAACTTGCAGGATTTATAGTAAGTAAAAAATACAATTTATCTAACTCCATCGGCGTCTTAGGGCAACCAACTTTAAACTGTTGGGTTCCAAAAATCGAATGTGACACCGTAATGTACGGAATAGCTTTATATTAATGACTTACCAATTCTACTAACACAAATAATGCTGCTAAACTTCACCGTTCGCTTTAGCTGCTCTTTGAGCTTCCAATTAATTGAATGTGGCACCTAATAAGCTCCTGAAGCGATTATTTTAACTAAATTAATATAGAAATGAGAGCTAGGAAACTTGCAGGTTTTATAGTAAATAAAAAACACAATTTATTTAACTTCATCGGCGTCTTTGGGCAACCAACTTTAAATTGTTGCGTTCCAAAAAATCGAATGTTACACCGTAATGTACGGAATAGCTTTATATTAATGATTTGCCAATTCTGCTAACACAAAAAATGCTGCTAAACGTCACCGTTCGCTTTAGCTGCTTTTGCGCATCCCATTAATTGAATGTGGCACCTAATAAGCTCCTGAAGCCATTATTTTAACTAAATTAATGTAGCTATGAGAGCTAGGAAACTTGCAGGATTTATAGTAAATAAAAAATACAATTCATCTCCATCGGCATCTTACGACAACCAATTTTAAATTGTTGGGTTCCAAAAAATCGAATGTTACACCTTAATGTACGGAGTAGCTTTATGTTAATGATTTACCAATTCTACTAACACAAATAATGCTGCTAAACGTCACCGTTCG
Source organism: Agriotes lineatus (assembly GCA_940337035.1). Taxonomy (NCBI): domain Eukaryota; kingdom Metazoa; phylum Arthropoda; class Insecta; order Coleoptera; family Elateridae; genus Agriotes; species Agriotes lineatus. Next base: position 40,576 of record CALNHX010005330.1, on the reverse strand, counting down.
CTTTAGCTGCTTTTTGAATTTCCCATTAATTGAACGTGGCACCTAATAAGCTCCTGAAGCCATTATTTTAACTAAATTAATGTAGATATGAGCGCTAGGTAACTTGCAGGATCTTTAGTAAAAAAAAATACAATACATCCAACCACATCGTCGTCTTACGGTAACCAACTTTGATATGTTAGGTTCCAAAAAATCGACTGTTACACCATAATGTACGGAGTAGCTTTATGTTAATGATTTACCAATTCTACTAACACAAATAATGCTGCTAAACGTCACCGTTCGCTTTAGCTGCTTTTTGAGTTTTCCATTAATTGAACGTGGCAACTAATAAGCTCCTGAAGCCATTATTTTAACTAAATTAATGTAGATATGAGAGCTAGGTAACTTGCAAGATCTTTAGTAAATAAAAAATACAATACATCCAACCACATCGTCGTCTTACGGTAACCAACTTTGATATGTTAGGTTCCAAAAAATCGAATGTTACACCGTAATGTACGGAATAGCTTTATATGAATGATTTGCCAATTCTAATAACACAAATAATGCTGCTAAACGTCACCGTTCGCTTTAGCTGCTTTTTGAGCTTCCCATTATTTGAATGTGGCACCTAATAAGCTCCTGAAGCGATTATTTTTACTAAATTAATGTAGATATGAGAACTAAGAAACTTGCAGGATTTATAGTAAGTAAAAATACAATTTATCTAACTCCATCGGCGTCTTAGAGCAACCACTTTTAAATTGGTGGGTTCAAAAAATCGAATGTTACACCGTAATGTACGGAATAGCTTTATATTAATGACTTACCAATTCTACTAACACAAATAATGCTGCTAAACGTCACCGTTCGCTTTAGCTGCTTTTTGAGCTTTCAATTAATTGAATGTGGCACCTAATAAGTTCCTGAAGTCATTATTTTAACTAAATTAATGTAGATATGAGAGCTAGGAAACTTGCAGGATTTATAGTAAATAAAAAATACAATTCATCTAACTCCATCGGCGTCTTACGGCAACCAATTTTAAATTGTTGGGTTCCAGAAAATCGAATGTTACACCGTAATGTACGGAATAGCTTTATATTAATGACTTACCAATTCTACTAACACAAATAATGCTGCTAAACGTCACCGTTCGCTTTAGCTGCTTTTTGAGCTTCCAATTAATTGAATGTGGCACCTAGTAAGTTCCTGAAGTCATTATTTTAACTAAATTAATGTAGATATGAGAGCTAGGTAACTTTCAGGATCTTTAGTAAATAAAAAATACAATACATCCAACCACATCGTCGTCTTACGGTAACCAACTTTGATATGTTAGGTTCCAAAAAATCGAAAGTTACACCGTAATGTACGGAATAGCTTTATATGAACGTTTTGCCAATTCTAATAACACAAATAATGCTGCTAAACGTCACCGTTCGCTTTAGCTGCTTTTTGAGCTTCCCATTATTTGAATGTGGCACCTAATAAGCTCCTGAAGCCATTATTTTAACTAAATTAATGTAGATATGAGAACTAGGAAACTTGCAGGATTTATAGTAAGTAAAAAATACAATTTCTCTAACTCCATCGGCGTCTTAGAGAAACCACTTTTAAATTGGTGGGTTCAAAAAATCGAATGTTACACCGTAATGTACGGAATAGCTTTATATTAATGACTTACCAATTCTACTAACACAAATAATGCTGCTAAACGTCACCGTTCGCTTTAGCTGCTTTTTGAGCTTCCAATTATTTGAATGTGGCAATTAATAAGTTTCTGAAGCCATTATTTTAACTAAATTAATGTAGATATGAGAACTAGGAAACTTGCAAGATTTATAGTAAGTAAAAAATACAATTTATCTAACTCCATCAGCGTCTTAGAGCAACCACTTTTAAATTGGTGGGTTCAAAAATCGAATGTTACACCGTAATGTACGGAATAGCTTTATATGAATGATTTGCCAATTCTAATTACACAAATAATGCTGCTAAACGTCACCGTTCGCTTTAGCTGCTTTTTGAGCTTCCAATTAATTGAATGTGGCACCTAATAAGTTCCTGAAGCCATTATTTTAACTAAATTAATGTAGATATGAGAGCTAGGAAACTTGCAGGATTTATAGTAAGTAAAAAATACAATTTATCTAACTCCATCGGCGTCTTAGAGCAACCACATTTAAATTGGTGGTTCAAAAAATCGAATGTTACACCGTAATGTACGGAATAGCTTTATATGAATGATTTGCCAATTCTAATAACACAAATAATGCTGCTATACGTCACCGTTCGCTTTAGCTGCTTTTTGAGCTTTCAATTAATTGAATGTGGCACCTAATAAGTTCCTGAAGCCATTATTTTAACTAAATTAATGTAGATATAAGAACTAGGAGATTTGCAGAATTTATAGTAAGTAAAAAATACAATTTATCTAACTCCATCGGCGTCTTAGAGCAACCACTTTTAAATTGGTGGTTCAAAAAATCGAATGTTACACCGTAATGTACGGAATAGCTTTATATGAATGATTTGCCAATTCTAATAACACAAATAATGCTGCTAAACGTCACCGTTCGCTTTAGCTGCTTTTTGAGCTTCCCATTATTTAAATGTGGCACCTAATAAGCTCCTGAAGCCATTATTTTAACTAAATTAATGTAGATATGAGAGCTAGGAAACTTGCAGGATTTATAGTAAGTAAAAAATACAATTTATCTAACTCCATCGGCGTCTTAGGGCAACCAACTTTAAACTGTTGGGTTCCAAAAATCGAATGTGACACCTTAATGTACGGAATAGCTTTATATTAATGATTTGCCAATTCTACTTACACAAATAATGCTGCTAAACGTCACCGTTTGCTTTAGCTGCTTTTTGAGCTTCCCATTATTTGAATGTTGCACCTAATAAGCTCCTGAAGCCATTATTTTAACTAAATTAATGTAGATATGAGAACTAGGAAACTTGCAGGATTTATAGTAAGTAAAAAATACAATTTATCTAACTCCATCGGCGTCTTAGAGCAACCACTTTTAATTGGTGGGTTCAAAAAATCGAATGTTACACCGTAATGTACGGAATAGCTTTATATGAATGATTTGCCAATTCTAATAACACAAATAATGCTGCTAAACGTCACCGTTCGCTTTAGCTGCTTTTTGAGTTTCCCATTAATTGAACGTGGCACCTAATAAGCTCCTGAAGCCATTATTTTAACTAAATTAATGTAGATATGAGCGCTAGGTAACTTGCAGGATCTTTAGTAAATAAAAAATACAATACATCCAACCACATCGTCGTCTTACGGTAACCAACTTTGATATGTTAGGTTCCAAAAAATCGACTGTTACACCCATAATGTACGGAGTAGCTTTATGTTAATGATTTACCAATTCTACTAACACAAATAATGCTGCTAAACGTCACCGTTCGCTTTAGCTGCTTTTTGAGCTTCCCATTATTGAATGTGGCACCTAATAAGCTCCTGAAGCCATTATTTTAACTAAATTAATGTAGATATGAGAGGTAGGAAACTTGCAGGTTTTATAGTAAGTAAAAAATACAATTTATCTAACTCCATCGGCGTCTTAGGGCAACCAACTTAAAATTGTTGAGTTCCAAAAAATCCAATGTTACAGCGTAATGTACGTAATAGCTTTATATTATTGATTTGCCAATTCCACTAACACAAATAGTTCTGCTAAACGTCACCGTTCGCTTTAGCTGCTTTTTGAGCTTCCATTAATTGAATGTGGCACCTAATAAGCTCCTGAAGCCATTATTTTAACTAAATTAATGTAGATATGAGAGCTAGGAAACTTGCTGGTTTTATAGTAAGTAAAAAATACAATTTATCTAACTCCATCGGCGTCTTAGGGCAACCAACTTTAAATTGTTGGCTTCCAAAAAATCGAATGTTACACCGTAATGTACGGAATAGCTTTATGTGAATGATTTGCCAATTCTACTAACACAAATAATGCTGCTAAACGTCACCATTCGCTTTAGCTGCTTTTTGACCTTCCCATTAATTGAATGTGGCACCTAATAAGCTCCTGAAGCCATTATTTTAACTAAATTAATGTAGATATGAGAGCTAGGAAACTTGAAGGATTTATAGTAAATAAAAAATACAATTTATCTAACTCCATCAGCGTCTTAGGGCAACCAACTTTAAATTGTTGGCTTCCAAAAATCGAATGTTACACCGTAATGTACGGAATAGCTTTATATTAATGACTTACCAATTCTACTAACACAAATAATGCTGCTAAACTTCACCGTTCGCTTTAGCTGCTCTTTGAGCTTCCAATTAATTGAATGTGGCACCTAATAAGCTCCTGAAGCCATTATTTTAACTAAATTAATGTAGCTATGAGAGCTAGGAAACTTGCAGGATTTATAGTAAATAAAAAATACAATTCATCTCCATCGGCATCTTACGACAACCAATTTTAAATTGTTGGGTTCCAAAAAATCGAATGTTACACCTTAATGTACGGAGTAGCTTTATGTTAATGATTTACCAATTCTACTAACACAAATAATGCTGCTAAACGTCACCGTTCGCTATAGCTGCTTTTTGAATTTCCCATTAATTGAACGTGGCACCTAATAAGCTCCTGAAGCCATTATTTTAACTAAATTAATGTAGATATGAGCGCTAGGTAACTTTCAGGATCTTTAGTAAATAAAAAATACAATACATCCAACCACATCGTCGTCTTACGGTAACCAACTTTGATATGTTAGGTTCCAAAAAATCGACTGTTACACCATAATGTACGGAGTAGCTTTATGTTAATGTTTTACCAATTCTACTAACACAAATAATGCAGCTAAACGTCACCGTTCGCTTTAGCTGCTTTTTGAGTTTCCCATTAATTGAACGTGGCAACTAATAAGCTCCTGAAGCCATTATTTTAACTAAATTAATGTAGATATGAGAGCTAGGTATCTTGCAGGATCTTTTGTAAATAAAAAATACAATACATCCAACCACATCGACGTCTTACGGTAACCAACTTTGATATGTTAGGTTCCAAAAAATCGAATGTTACACCGTAATTTACGGAGTGGCTTTATGTTAATGATTTACCAATTCTACTAACACAAATAATGCTGCTAAACGTCACCGTTCGCTTTAGCTGCTTTTTGAGTTTCCCATTAATTGAACGTGGCACCTAATAAGCTACTGAAGCCATTATTTTAACTAACTTAATGTAGATATGAGAGCTAGGTAACTTGCAAGATCTTTAATAAATAAAAAATACAATACATCCAACCACATCGTCGTCTTACGGTAACCAACTTTGATATGTTAGGTTCCAAAAAATCGAATGTTACACCGTAATGTACGGAATAGCTTTATATGAATGATTTGCCAATTCTAATAACACAAATAATGCTACTAAACGTCACCGTTCGCTTTAGTTGCTTTTTGAGCTTCCCATTATTTGAATGTGGCACCTAATAAGCTCCTGAAGCGATTATTTTTACTAAATTAATGTAGATATGAGAACTAAGAAACTTGCAGGATTTATAGTAAGTAAAAATACAATTTATCGAACTCCATCGGCGTCTTAGAGCAACCACTTTTAAATTGGTGGGTTCAAAAAATCGAATGTTACACCGTAATGTACGGAATAGCTTTATATTAATGACTTACCAATTCTACTAACACAAATAATGCTGCTAAACGTCACCGTTCGCTTTAGCTGCTTTTTGAGCTTTCAATTAATTGAATGTGGCACCTAATAAGTTCCTGAAGTCATTATTTTAACTAAATTAATGTAGATATGAGAGCTAGGAAACTTGCAGGATTTATAGTAAATAAAAAATACAATTCATCTAACTCCATCGGCGTCTTACGGCAACCAATTTTAAATTGTTGGGTTCCAGAAAATCGAATGTTACACCGTAATGTACGGAATAGCTTTATATTAATGACTTACCAATTCTACTAACACAAATAATGCTGCTAAACGTCACCGTTCGCTTTAGCTGCTTTTTGAGCTTCCAATTAATTGAATGTGGCACCTAATAAGTTCCTGAAGTCATTATTTTAACTAAATTAATGTAGATATGAGAGCTAGGTAACTTTCAGGATCTTTAGTAAATAAAAAATACAATACATCCAACCACATCGTCGTCTTACGGTAACCAACTTTGATATGTTAGGTTCCAAAAAATCGAAAGTTACACCGTAATGTACGGAAGAGCTTTATATGAACGTTTTGCCAATTCTAATAACACAAATAATGCTGCTAAACGTCACCGTTCGCTTTAGCTGCTTTTTGAGCTTCCCATTATTTGAATGTGGCACCTAATAAGCTCCTGAAGCCATTATTTTAACTAAATTAATGTAGATATGAGAACTAGGAAACTTGCAGGATTTATAGTAAGTAAAAAATACAATTTCTCTAACTCCATCGGCGTCTTAGAGAAACCACTTTTAAATTGGTGGGTTCAAAAAATCGAATGTTACACCGTAATGTACGGAATAGCTTTATATTAATGACTTACCAATTCTACTAACACAAGTAATGCTGCTAAACGTCACCGTTCGCTTTAGCTGCTTTTTGAGCTTCCAATTATTGGAATGTGGCAATTAATAAGTTTCTGAAGCCATTATTTTAACTAAATTAATGTAGATATGAGAACTAGGAAACTTGCAAGATTTATAGTAAGTAAAAAATACAATTTATCTAACTCCATCGGCGTCTTAGAGCAACCACTTTTAAATTGGTGAGTTCAAAAAATCGAATGTTACACCGTAATGTACGGAATAGCTTTATATGAATGATTTGCCAATTCTAATTACACAAATAATGCTGCTAAACGTCACCGTTCGCTTTAGCTGCTTTTTGAGCTTCCAATTAATTGAATGTTTCACCTAATAAGTTCCTGAAGCCATTATTTTAACTAAATTAATGTAGATATGAGAGCTAGGAAACTTGCAGGATTTATAGTAAGTAAAAAATACAATTTATCTAACTCCATCGGCGTCTTAGGGCAACCACATTTAAATTGGTGGGTTCAAAAAATCGAATGTTACACCATAATGTACGGAATAGCTTTATATGAATGATTTGCCAATTCTAATAACACAAATAATGCTGCTAAACGTCACCGTTCGCTTTAGCTGCTTTTTGAGCTTTCAATTAATTGAATGTGGCACCTAATAAGTTCCTGAAGCCATTATTTTAACTAAATTAATGTAGATATAAGAACTAGGAGATTTGCAGGATTTATAGTAAGTAAAAAATACAATTTATCTAACTCCATCGGCGTCTTAGAGCAACCACTTTTAAATTGGTGGGTTCAAAAAATCGAATGTTACACCGTAATGTACGGAATAGCTTTATATGAATGATTTGCCAATTCTAATAACACAAATAATGCTGCTAAACGTCACCGTTCGCTTTAGCTGCTTTTTGAGCTTCCCATTATTTAAATGTGGCACCTAATAAGCTCCTGAAGCCATTATTTTAACTAAATTAATGTAGATATGAGAGCTAGGAAACTTGCAGGATTTATAGTAAGTAAAAAATACAATTTATCTAACTCCATCGGCGTCTTAGAGCAACCACTTTTAAATTGGTGGGTTCAAAAAATCGAATGTTACACCGTAATGTACGGAATAGCTTTATATGAATGATTTGCCAATTCTAATAACACAAATAATGCTGCTAAACGTCACCGTTCGCTTTAGCTGCTTTTTGAGCTTCCAATTAATTGAATGTGGCACCTAATAAGTTCCTGAAGTCATTATTTTAACTAAATTAATGTAGATATGAGAACTAGGAAACTTGCAGGATTTATAGTAAGTAAAAAATACAATTTATCTAACTCCATCGGCGTCTTAGAGCAACCACTTTTAAATTGGTGGGTTCAAAAAATCGAATGTTACACCGTAATGTACGGAATAGCTTTATATGAATGATTTGCCAATTTTCTAATAACACAAATAATGCTGCTAAACGTCACCGTTCGCTTTAGCTGCTTTTTGAGCTTTCAATTAATTGAATGTGGCACCTAATAAGTTCCTGAAGCCATTATTTTAACTAAATTAATGTAGACATGAGAACTAGGAAATTTGCAGGATTTATAGTAAGTAAAAAATACAATTTATCTAACTCCATCGGCGTCTTAGAGCAACCACTTTTAAATTGGTGGGTTCAAAAAATCGAATTTTACACCGTAATGTACGGAATAGCTTTATATGAATGATTTGCCAATTCTAATAACACAAATAATGCTGCTAAACGTCACCGTTCGCTTTAGCTGCTTTTTGAGCTTCCCATTATTTGAATGTGGCACCTAATAATCTCCTGAAGCCATTATTTTAACTAAATTAATGTAGATATGAGAGCTAGGAAACTTGCAGGATTTATAGTAAGTAAAAAATACAATTTATTTAACTCCATCGGCGTCTTAGGGCAACCAACTTTAAACTGTTGGGTTCCAAAAAATCGAATGTGACACCGTAATGTACGGAATAGCTTTATATTAATGATTTGCCAATTCTACTTACACAAATAATGCTGCTAAACGTCACCGTTTGCTTTAGCTGCTTTTTGAGCTTTCCATTATTTGAATGTTGCACCTAATAAGCTCCTGAAGCCATTATTTTAATTAAATTAATGTAGATATGAGAGCTAGAAAACTAGCAGGATTTATAGTAAGTAAAAAATACAATTTGTCTAACTCCATCGGCGTCTTAGAGCAACCACTCTTAAATTGGTGGGTTCAAAAAATCGAATGTTACACCGTAATGTACGGAATAGCTTTATATGAATGATTTGCCAATTCTAATAACACAAATAATGCTGCTAAACGTCACCGTTCGCTTTAGCTGCTTTTTGAGCTTCCCATTATTTGAATGTGGCACCTAATAACCTCCTGAAGCCATTATTTTAACTAAATTAATGTAGATATGAGAACTAGAAAACTTGCAGGATTTATAGTAAGTAAAAAATACAATTTATCTAACTCCATCGGCGTCTTAGGGCAACCAACTTTAAACTGTTGGGTTCCAAAAAATCGAATGTTACACCGTAATGTACGGAATAGCTTTATATTAATGATTTGCCAATTCTACTTACACAAATAATGATGCTAAACGTCACCGTTTGCTTTAGCTGATTTTTGAGCTTCCCATTATTTGAATGTTGCACCTAATAAGCTCCTGAAGCCATTATTTTAACTAAATTAATGTAGATATGAGAGCTAGGAAACTTGCAGGATTTATAGTAAGTAAAAAATACAATTTATCTAACTCCATCGGCGTCTTAGAGCAACCACTTTTAAATTGGTGGGTTCAAAAAATCGAATGTTACACCGTAATGTACGGAATAGCTTTATATGAATGATTTGCAAATTCTAATAACACAAATAATGCTGCTAAACGTCACCGTTCGCTTTAGCTGCTTTTTGAGCTTCCCATTATTTGAATGTGGCACCTAATAAGCTCCTGAAGCCATTATTTTAACTAAATTAGTGTAGATATGAGAACTAGGAAGCTTGCAGGATTTATAGTAAGTAAAAAATACAATTTATCTAACTCTATCGGCGTCTTAGAGCAACCACTTTTAAATTGGTGGGTTCAAAAAATCGAATGTTACACCGTAATGTACGGAATAGCTTTATATGAATGATTTGCCAATTCTAATAACACAAATAATGCTGCTAAACGTCACCGTTCGCTTTAGCTGCTTTTTGAGCTTTCAATTAATTGAATGTGGCACCTAATAAGTTCCTGAAGCCATTATTTTAACTAAATTAATGTAGATATGAGAACTAGGAAATTTGCAGGATTTATAGTAAGTAAAAAATACAATTTATCTAACTCCATCGGCGTCTTAGGGCAACCAACTTTAAACTGTTGGGTTCCAAAAAATCGAATGTGACACCGTAATGTACGGAATAGCTTTATATTAATGATTTGCCAATTCTACTTACACAAATAATGCTGCTAAACGTCACCGTTTGCTTTAGCTGCTTTTTGAGCTTTCCATTATTTGAATGTTGCACCTAATAAGCTCCTGAAGCCATTATTTTAACTAAATTAATGTAGATATGAGAGCTAGGAAACTTGGAGGATTTATAGTAAGTAAAAAATACAATTTGTCTAACTCCATCGGCGTCTTAGAGCAACCACTCTTAAATTGGTGGGTTCAAAAAATCGAACGTTACACCGTAATGTACGGAATAGCTTTATATGAATGATTTGCCAATTCTAATAACACAAATAATGCTGCTAAACGTCACCGTTCGCTTTAGCTGCTTTTTGAGCTTCCAATTAATTGAATGTGGCACCTGATAAGTTCCTGAAGCCATTATTTTAACTAAATTAATGTAGATATGAGAACTAGGAAACTTGCAGGATTTATAGTAAGTAAAAAATACAATTTATCTAACTCCATCGGCCTCTTAGGGCAACCAACTTTAAACTGTTGGGTTCCTAAAAAATCGAATGTGACACCGTAATGTACGGAATAGCTTTATATTAATGATTTGCCAATTCTACTTACACAAATAATGCTGCTAAACGTCACCGTTTGCTTTAGCTGCTTTTTGAGCTTCCCATTATTTGAATGTTGCACCTAATAAGCTCCTGAAGCCATTATTTTAACTAAATTAATGCAGATATGAGAACCAGGAAACTTGCAGGATTTATAGTAAGTAAAAAATACAATTTATCTAACTCCATCGGCGTCTTAGAGCTACCACTTTTAAATTGGTGGGTTCAAAAAATCGAATGTTACACCGTAATGCACGGAATAGCTTTATATGAATGATTTGCCAATTCTAATAACACAAATAATGCTGCTAAACGTCACCGTTCGCTTTAGCTGCTTTTTGAGCTTCCAATTAATTGAATGTGGCACCTAATAAGTTCCTGAAGCCATTATTTTAACTAAATTAATGTAGATATGAGAACTAGGAAACTTGCAGGATTTATAGTAAGTAAAAAATACAATTTATCTAACTCCATCGGCGTCTTAGAGCAACCACTTTTAAATTGGTGGGTTCAAAAAATCGAATGTTACACCGTAATGTACGGAATAGCTTTATATGAATGATTTGCCAATTCTAATAACACAAATAATGCTGCTAAACGTCACCGTTCGCTTTAGCTGCTTTTTGAGCTTTCAATTAATTGAATGTGGCACCTAATAAGTTCCTGAAGCCATTATTTTAACTAAATTAATGTAGACATGAGAACTAGGAAATTTGCAGGATTTATAGTAAGTAAAAAATACAATTTATCTAACTCCATCGGCGTCTTAGAGCAACCACTTTTAAATTGGTGGGTTCAAAAAATCGAATGTTACACCGTAATGTACGGAATAGCTTTATATGAATGATTTGCCAATTCTAATAACACAAATAATGCTGCTAAACGTCACCGTTCGCTTTAGCTGCTTTTTGAGCTTCCCATTATTTGAATGTGGCACCTAATAATCTCCTGAAGCCATTATTTTAACTAAATTAATGTAGATATGAGAGCTAGGAAACTTGCAGGATTTATAGTAAGTAAAAAATACAATTTATTTAACTCCATCGGCGTCTTAGGGCAACCAACTTTAAACTGTTGGGTTCCAAAAAATCGAATGTGACACCGTAATGTACGGAATAGCTTTATATTAATGATTTGCCAATTCTACTTACACAAATAATGCTGCTAAACGTCACCGTTTGCTTTAGCTGCTTTTTGAGCTTTCCATTATTTGAATGTTGCACCTAATAAGCTCCTGAAGCCATTATTTTAACTAAATTAATGTAGATATGAGATCTAGGAAACTTGCAGGATTTATAGTAAGTAAAAAATACAATTTGTCTAACTCCATCGGCGTCTTAGAGCAACCACTCTTAAATTGGTGGGTTCAAAAAATCGAATGTTACACCGTAATGTACGGAATAGCTTTATATGAATGATTTGCCAATTCTAATAACACAAATAATGCTGCTAAACGTCACCGTTCGCTTTAGCTGCTTTTTGAGCTTCCCATTATTTGAATGTGGCACCTAATAACCTCCTGAAGCCATTATTTTAACTAAATTAATGTAGATATGAGAACTAAAAAACTTGCAGGATTTATAGTAAGTAAAAAATACAATTTATCTAACTCCATCGGCGTCTTAGGGCAACCAACTTTAAACTGTTTGGTTCCAAAGAATCGAATGTTACACCGTAATGTACGGAATAGCTTTATATTAATGATTTGCCAATTCTACTTACACAAATAATTATGCTAAACGTCACCGTTTGCTTTAGCTGCTTTTTGAGCTTCCCATTATTTGAATGTTGCACCTAATAAGCTCCTGAAGCCATTATTTTAACTAAATTAATGTAGATATGAGAGCTAGGAAACTTGCAGGATTTATAGTAAGTAAAAAATACAATTTATTTAACTCCATCGGCGTCTTAGGGCAACCAACTTTAAACTGTTGGGTTCCAAAAAATCGAATGTGACACCGTAATGTACGGAATAGCTTTATATTAATGATTTGCCAATTCTACTTACACAAATAATGCTGCTAAACGTCACCGTTTGCTTTAGCTGCTTTTTGAGCTTTCCATTATTTGAATGTTGCACCTAATAAGCTCCTGAAGCCATTATTTTAACTAAATTAATGTAGATATGAGATCTAGGAAACTTGCAGGATTTATAGTAAGTAAAAAATACAATTTGTCTAACTCCATCGGCGTCTTAGGGCAACCAACTTTAAACTGTTTGGTTCCAAAGAATCGAATGTTACACCGTAATGTACGGAATAGCTTTATATTAATGATTTGCCAATTCTACTTACACAAATAATTATGCTAAACGTCACCGTTTGCTTTAGCTGCTTTTTGAGCTTCCCATTATTTGAATGTTGCACCTAATAAGCTCCTGAAGCCATTATTTTAACTAAATTAATGTAGATATGAGAGCTAGGAAACTTGCAGGATTTATAGTAAGTAAAAAATACAATTTATTTAACTCCATCGGCGTCTTAGGGCAACCAACTTTAAACTGTTGGGTTCCAAAAAATCGAATGTGACACCGTAATGTACGGAATAGCTTTATATTAATGATTTGCCAATTCTACTTACACAAATAATGCTGCTAAACGTCACCGTTTGCTTTAGCTGCTTTTTGAGCTTTCCATTATTTGAATGTTGCACCTAATAAGCTCCTGAAGCCATTATTTTAACTAAATTAATGTAGATATGAGATCTAGGAAACTTGCAGGATTTATAGTAAGTAAAAAATACAATTTATCTAACTCCATCGGCGTCTTAGGGCAACCAACTTTAAACTGTTTGGTTCCAAAGAATCGAATGTTACACCGTAATGTACGGAATAGCTTTATATTAATGATTTGCCAATTCTACTTACACAAATAATTATGCTAAACGTCACCGTTTGCTTTAGCTGCTTTTTGAGCTTCCCATTATTTGAATGTGGCACCTAATAATCTCCTGAAGCCATTATTTTAACTAAATTAATGTAGATATGAGAGCTAGGAAACTTGCAGGATTTATAGTAAGTAAAAAATACAATTTATTTAACTCCATCGGCGTCTTAGGGCAACCAACTTTAAACTGTTGGGTTCCAAAAAATCGAATGTGACACCGTAATGTACGGAATAGCTTTATATTAATGATTTGCCAATTCTACTTACACAAATAATGCTGCTAAACGTCACCGTTTGCTTTAGCTGCTTTTTGAGCTTTCCATTATTTGAATGTTGCACCTAATAAGCTCCTGAAGCCATTATTTTAACTAAATTAATGTAGATATGAGATCTAGGAAACTTGCAGGATTTATAGTAAGTAAAAAATACAATTTGTCTAACTCCATCGGCGTCTTAGAGCAACCACTCTTAAATTGGTGGGTTCAAAAAATCGAATGTTACACCGTAATGTACGGAATAGCTTTATATGAATGATTTGCCAATTCTAATAACACAAATAATGCTGCTAAACGTCACCGTTCGCTTTAGCTGCTTTTTGAGCTTCCCATTATTTGAATGTGGCACCTAATAACCTCCTGAAGCCATTATTTTAACTAAATTAATGTAGATATGAGAACTAAAAAACTTGCAGGATTTATAGTAAGTAAAAAATACAATTTATCTAACTCCATCGGCGTCTTAGGGCAACCAACTTTAAACTGTTTGGTTCCAAAGAATCGAATGTTACACCGTAATGTACGGAATAGCTTTATATTAATGATTTGCCAATTCTACTTACACAAATAATTATGCTAAACGTCACCGTTTGCTTTAGCTGCTTTTTGAGCTTCCCATTATTTGAATGTTGCACCTAATAAGCTCCTGAAGCCATTATTTTAACTAAATTAATGTAGATATGAGAGCTAGGAAACTTGCAGGATTTATAGTAAGTAAAAAATACAATTTATCTAACTCCATCGGCGTCTTAGAGCAACCACTTTTAAATTGGTGGGTTCAAAAAATCGAATGTTACACCGTAATGTACGGAATAGCTTTATATGAATGATTAGCAAATTCTAATAACACAAATAATGCTGCTAAACGTCACCGTTCGCTTTAGCTGCTTTTTGAGCTTCCCATTATTTGAATGTGGCACCTAATAAGCTCCTGAAGCCATTATTTTAACTAAATTAGTGTAGATATGAGAACTAGGAAGCTTTCAGGATTTATAGTAAGTAAAAAATACAATTTATCTAACTCCATCGGCGTCTTAGAGCAACCACTTTTAAATTGGTGGGTTCAAAAAATCGAATGTTACACCGTAATGTACGGAATAGCTTTATATGAATGATTTGCCAATTCTAATAACACAAATAATGCTGCTAAACGTCACCGTTCGCTTTAGCTGCTTTTTGAGCTTTCAATTAATTGAATGTGGCACCTAATAAGTTCCTGAAGCCATTATTTTAACTAAATTAATGTAGATATGAGAACTAGGAAATTTGCAGGATTTATAGTAAGTAAAAAATACAATTTATCTAACTCCATCGGCGTCTTAGAGCAACCACTTTTAAATTGGTGGGTTCAAAAAATCGAATGTTACACCGTAATGTACGGAATAGCTTTATATGAATGATTTGCCAATTCTAATAACACAAATAATGCTCCTAAACGTCACCGTTCGCTTTAGCTGCTTTTTGAGCTTCCCATTATTTGAATGTGGCACCTAATAAGCTCCTGAAGACATTATTTTAACTAAATTAATGTAGATATGAGAGCTAGGAAACTTGCAGGATTTATAGTAAGTAAAAAATACAATTTATCTAACTCCATCGGCGTCTTAGGGCAACCAACTTTAAACTGTTGGGTTCCAAAAAATCGAATGTGACACCGTAATGTACGGAATAGCTTTATATTAATGATTTGCCAATTCTACTTACACAAATAATGCTGCTAAACGTCACCGTTTGCTTTAGCTGCTTTTTGAGCTTTCCATTATTTGAATGTTGCACCTAATAAGCTCCTGAAGCCATTATTTTAACTAAATTAATGTAGATATGAGAGCTAGGAAACTTGGAGGATTTATAGTAAGTAAAAAATACAATTTGTCTAACTCCATCGGCGTCTTAGAGCAACCACTCTTAAATTGGTGGGTTCAAAAAATCGAACGTTACACCGTAATGTACGGAATAGCTTTATATGAATGATTTGCCAATTCTAATAACACAAATAATGCTGCTAAACGTCACCGTTCGCTTTAGCTGCTTTTTGAGCTTCCAATTAATTGAATGTGGCACCTAATAAGTTCCTGAAGCCATTATTTTAACTAAATTAATGTAGATATGAGAACTAGGAAACTTGCAGGATTTATAGTAAGTAAAAAATACAATTTATCTAACTCCATCGGCGTCTTAGAGCAACCACTTTTAAATTGGTGGGTTCAAAAAATCGAATGTTACACCGTAATGTACGGAATAGCTTTATATGAATGATTTGCCAATTCTAATAACACAAATAATGCTGCTAAATGTCACCGTTCGCTTTAGCTGCTTTTTGAGCTTTCAATTAATTGAATGTGGCACCTAATAAGTTCCTGAAGCCATTATTTTAACTAAATTAATGTAGATATGAAAACTAGGAAATTTGCAGGATTTATAGTAAGTAAAAAATACAATTTATCTAACTCCATCGGCGTCTTAGAGCAACCACTTTTAAATTGGTGGGTTCAAAAATTCGAATGTTACACCGTAATGTACGGAATAGCTTTATGTGAATGATTTGCCAATTCTAATAACACAAATAATACTGCTAAACGTCACCGTTCGCTTCAGCTGCTTTTTGAGCTTCCCATTATTTAAATGTGGCACCAAATAAGCTCCTGAAGCCATTATTTTAACTAAATTAATGTAGATATGTGAGCTAGGAAACTTGCAGGATTTATAGTAAGTAAAAAATACAATTTATCTAACTCCATCGGCGTCTTAGGGCAACCAACTTTAAACTGTTGGGTTCCTAAAAAATCGAATGTGACACCGTAATGTACGGAATAGCTTTATATTAATGATTTGCCAATTCTACTTACACAAATAATGCTGCTAAACGTCACCGTTTGCTTTAGCTGCTTTTTGAGCTTCCCATTATTTGAATGTTGCACCTAATAAGCTCCTGAAGCCATTATTTTAACTAAATTAATGTAGATATGAGAACTAGGAAACTTGCAGGATTTATAGTAAGTAAAAAATACAATTTGTCTAACTCCATCGGCGTCTTAGAGCAACCACTTTTAAATTGGTGGGTTCAAAAAATCGAATGTTACACCGTAATGTACGGAATAGCTTTATATGAATGATTTGCCAATTCTAATAACACAAATAATGCTGCTAAACGTCACCGTTCGCTTTAGCTGCTTTTTAAGCTTCCAAATAATTGAATGTGGCACCTAATAAGTTCCTGAAGCCATTATTTTAACTAAATTAATGTAGATATGAGAACTAGGAAACTTGCAGGATTTATAGTAAGTAAAAAATACAATTTATCTAACTCCATCGGCGTCTTAGAGCAACCACTTTTAAATTGGTGGGTTCAAAAATTCGAATGTTACACCGTAATGTACGGAATAGCTTTATGTGAATGATTTGCCAATTCTAATAACACAAATAATACTGCTAAACGTCACCGTTCGCTTCAGCTGCTTTTTGAGCTTCCCATTATTTAAATGTGGCACCAAATAAGCTCCTGAAGCCATTATTTTAACTAAATTAATGTAGATATGTGAGCTAGGAAACTTGCAGGATTTATAGTAAGTAAAAAATACAATTTATCTAACTCCATCGGCGTCTTAGGGCAACCAACTTTAAACTGTTGGGTTCCTAAAAAATCGAATGTGACACCGTAATGTACGGAATAGCTTTATATTAATGATTTGCCAATTCTACTTACACAAATAATGCTGCTAAACGTCACCGTTTGCTTTAGCTGCTTTTTGAACTTCCCATTATTTGAATGTTGCACCTAATAAGCTCCTGAAGCCATTATTTTAACTAAATTAATGTAGATATGAGAACTAGGAAACTTGCAGGATTTATAGTAAGTAAAAAATACAATTTGTCTAACTCCATCGGCGTCTTAGAGCAACCACTTTTAAATTGGTGGGTTCAAAAAATCGAATGTTACACCGTAATGTACGGAATAGCTTTATATGAATGATTTGCCAATTCTAATAACACAAATAATGCTGCTAAACGTCACCGTTCGCTTTAGCTGCTTTTTAAGCTTCCAAATAATTGAATGTGGCACCTAATAAGTTCCTGAAGCCATTATTTTAACTAAATTAATGTAGATATGAGAACTAGGAAACTTGCAGGATTTATAGTAAGTAAAAAATACAATTTATCTAACTCCATCGGCGTCTTAGAGCAACCACTTTTAAATTGGTGGGTTCAAAACATCGAATGTTACACCGTAATGTACGGAATAGCTTTATATGAATGATTTGCCAATTCTAATAACACAAATAATGCTGCTAAACGTCACCGTTCGCTTTAGCTGCTTTTTGAGCTTTCAATTAATTGAATGTGGCACCTAATAAGTTCCTGAAGCCATTATTTTAACTAAATTAATGTAGATATGAGAACTAGGAAATTTTCAGGATTTATAGTAAGTAAAAAATACAATTTATCTAACTCCATCGGCGTCTTAGAGCAACCACTTTTAAATTGGTGGTTTCAAAAAATCGAATGTTACACCGTAATGTACGGAATAGCTTTATATGAATGATTTGCCAATTCTAATAACACAAATAATGCTGCTAAACGTCACCGTTCGCTTTAGCTGCTTTTTGAGCTTCCCATTATTTGAATGTGGCACCTAATAAGCTCCTGAAGCCATTATTTTAACTAAATTAATGTAGATATGAGAGCTAGGAAACTTGCAGGATTTATAGTAAGTAAAAAATACAATTTATCTAACTCCATCGGCGTCTTAGGGCAACCAACTTTAAACTGTTGGGTTCCAAAAAATCGAATGTGACACCGTAATGTACGGAATAGCTTTATATTAATGATTTGCCAATTCTACTTACACAAATAATGCTGCTAAACGTCACCGTTTGCTTTAGCTGCTTTTTGAGCTTCCCATTATCTGAATGTTGCACCTAATAAGCTCCTGAAGCCATTATTTTAACTAAATTAATGTAGATATGAGAGCTAGGAAACTTGCAGGATTTATAGTAAGTAAAAAATACAATTTGTCTAACTCCATCGGCGTCTTAGAGCAACCACTCTTAAATTGGTGGGTTCAAAAAATCGAATGTTACACCGTAATGTACGGAATAGCTTTATATGAATGATTTGCCAATTCTAATAACACAAATAATGCTGCTAAACGTCACCGTTCGCTTTAGCTGTTTTTTGAGCTTCCCATTATTTGAATGTGGCACCTAATAAGCTCCTGAAGCCATTATTTTAACTAAATTAATGTAGATATGAGAACTAGGTAACTTGCAGGATTTATAGTAAGTAAAAAATACAATTTATCTAACTCCATCGGCGTCTTAGGGCAACCAACTTTAAACTGTTGGGTTCCAAAAAATCGAATGTTAAACCGTAATGTACGGAATAGCTTTATATTAATGATTTGCCAATTCTACTTACACAAATAATGCTGCTAAACGTCACCGTTCGCTTTAGCTGCTTTTTGAGCTTCCCATTATTTGAATGTGGCACCTAATAAGCTCCTGAAGCCATTGTTTTAACTAAATTAATGTAGATATGAGAACTAGGAAACTTGCAGGATTTATAGTAAGTAAAAAATACAATTTATCTAACTCCATCGGCGTCTTAGAGCAACCACTTTTAAATTGGTGGGTTCAAAAAATCGAATGTTACACCGTAATGTACGGAATAGCTTTATATTGATGATTTGCCAATTCTAATAACACGAATAATGCTGCTAAACGTCACCGTTCGCTGTAGCTGCTTTTTGAGCTTCCCATTTTTTGAATGTGGCACCTAATAAGTACCTGAAGCCATCATTTTAACTAAATTAATGTAGATATAAGAGCTAGGAAACTTGCAGGATTTATAGTAAGTAAAAAATACAATTTATCTAACTCCATCGGCGTCTTAGGGCAACCAACTTTAAACTGTTGGGTTACAAAAAATCGAATGTTACACCGTAATGTACGGAATAGCTTTATATTAATGATTTGCCAATTCTACTTACACAAATAATGCTGCTAAACGTCACCGTTCGCTTTAGCTGCTTTTTGAGCTTCCCATTATTTGAATGTGGCACCTAATAAGCTCCTGAAGCCATTGTTTTAACTAAATTAATGTAGATATGAGAACTAGGAAACTTGCAGGATTTATAGTAAGTAAAAAATACAATTTATCTAACTCCATCGGCGTCTTAGAGCAACCACTTTTAAATTGGTGGGTTCAAAAAATCGAATGTTACACCGTAATGTACGGAATAGCTTTATATTGATGATTTGCCAATTCTAATAACACGAATAATGCTGCTAAACGTCACCGTTCGCTGTAGCTGCTTTTTGAGCTTCCCATTTTTTGAATGTGGCACCTAATAAGTACCTGAAGCCATCATTTTAACTAAATTAATGTAGATATAAGAGCTAGGAAACTTGCAGGATTTATAGTAAGTAAAAAATACAATTTATCTAACTCCATCGGCGTCTTAGGGCAACCAACTTTAAACTGTTGGGTTACAAAAAATCGAATGTTACACCGTAATGTACGGAATAGCTTTATATTAATGATTTGCCAATTCTACTTACACAAATAATGCTCCTAAACGTCACCGTTCGCTTTAGCTGCCTTTTGAGCTTCCCATTATTTGAATGTGGCACCTAATAAGCTCCTGAAGCCATTATTTTAACTAAATTAATGTAGATATGAGAGCTAGGAAACTTGCAGGATTTATAGTAAGTAAAAAATACAATTTATCTAACTCCATCGGCGTCTTAGGGCAACCAACTTTAAACTGTTGGGTTCCAAAAAATCGAATGTGACACCGTAATGTACGGAATAGCTTTATATTAATGATTTGCCAATTCTACTTACACAAATAATGCTGCTAAACGTCACCGTTTGCTTTAGCTGCTTTTTGAGCTTTCCATTATTTGAATGTTGCACCTAATAAGCTCCTGAAGCCATTATTTTAACTAAATTAATGTAGATATGAGAGCTAGGAAACTTGGAGGATTTATAGTAAGTAAAAAATACAATTTGTCTAACTCCATCGGCGGCTTAGAGCAACCACTCTTAAATTGGTGGGTTCAAAAAATCGAACGTTACACCGTAATGTACGGAATAGCTTTATATGAATGATTTGCCAATTCTAATAACACAAATAATGCTGCTAAACGTCACCGTTCGCTTTAGCTGCTTTTTGAGCTTCCAATTAATTGAATGTGGCACCTGATAAGTTCCTGAAGCCATTATTTTAACTAAATTAATGTAGATATGAGAACTAGGAAACTTGCAGGATTTATAGTAAGTAAAAAATACAATTTATCTAACTCCATCGGCCTCTTAGGGCAACCAACTTTAAACTGTTGGGTTCCTAAAAAATCGAATGTGACACCGTAATGTACGGAATAGCTTTATATTAATGATTTGCCAATTCTACTTACACAAATAATGCTGCTAAACGTCACCGTTTGCTTTAGCTGCTTTTTGAGCTTCCCATTATTTGAATGTTGCACCTAATAAGCTCCTGAAGCCATTATTTTTACTAAATTAATGCAGATATGAGAACCAGGAAACTTGCAGGATTTATAGTAAGTAAAAAATACAATTTATCTAACTCCATCGGCGTCTTAGAGCAACCACTTTTAAATTGGTGGGTTCAAAAAATCGAATGTTACACCGTAATGCACGGAATAGCTTTATATGAATGATTTGCCAATTCTAATAACACAAATAATGCTGCTAAACGTCACCGTTCGCTTTAGCTGCTTTTTGAGCTTCCAATTAATTGAATGTGGCACCTAATAAGTTCCTGAAGCCATTATTTTAACTAAATTAATGTAGATATGAGAACTAGGAAACTTGCAGGATTTATAGTAAGTAAAAAATACAATTTATCTAACTCCATCGGCGTCTTAGAGCAACCACTTTTAAATTGGTGGGTTCAAAAAATCGAATGTTACACCGTAATGTACGGAATAGCTTTATATGAATGATTTGCCAATTCTAATAACACAAATAATGCTGCTAAACGTCACCGTTCGCTTTAGCTGCTTTTTGAGCTTTCAATTAATTGAATGTGGCACCTAATAAGTTCCTGAAGCCATTATTTTAACTAAATTAATGTAGACATGAGAACTAGGAAATTTGCAGGATTTATAGTAAGTAAAAAATACAATTTATCTAACTCCATCGGCGTCTTAGAGCAACCACTTTTAAATTGGTGGGTTCAAAAAATCGAATGTTACACCGTAATGTACGGAATAGCTTTATATGAATGATTTGCCAATTCTAATAACACAAATAATGCTGCTAAACGTCACCGTTCGCTTTAGCTGCTTTTTGAGCTTCCCATTATTTGAATGTGGCACCTAATAATCTCCTGAAGCCATTATTTTAACTAAATTAATGTAGATATGAGAGCTAGGAAACTTGCAGGATTTATAGTAAGTAAAAAATACAATTTATCTAACTCCATCGGCGTCTTAGAGCAACCACTTTTAAATTGGTGGGTTCAAAAAATCGAATGTTACACCGTAATGTACGGAATAGCTTTATATGAATGATTTGCCAATTCTAATAACACAAATAATGCTGCTAAATGTCACCGTTCGCTTTAGCTGCTTTTTGAGCTTTCAATTAATTGAATGTGGCACCTAATAAGTTCCTGAAGCCATTATTTTAACTAAATTAATGTAGATATGAAAACTAGGAAATTTGCAGGATTTATAGTAAGTAAAAAATACAATTTATCTAACTCCATCGGCGTCTTAGAGCAACCACTTTTAAATTGGTGGGTTCAAAAATTCGAATGTTACACCGTAATGTACGGAATAGCTTTATGTGAATGATTTGCCAATTCTAATAACACAAATAATACTGCTAAACGTCACCGTTCGCTTCAGCTGCTTTTTGAGCTTCCCATTATTTAAATGTGGCACCAAATAAGCTCCTGAAGCCATTATTTTAACTAAATTAATGTAGATATGTGAGCTAGGAAACTTGCAGGATTTATAGTAAGTAAAAAATACAATTTATCTAACTCCATCGGCGTCTTAGGGCAACCAACTTTAAACTGTTGGGTTCCTAAAAAATCGAATGTGACACCGTAATGTACGGAATAGCTTTATATTAATGATTTGCCAATTCTACTTACACAAATAATGCTGCTAAACGTCACCGTTTGCTTTAGCTGCTTTTTGAGCTTCCCATTATTTGAATGTTGCACCTAATAAGCTCCTGAAGCCATTATTTTAACTAAATTAATGTAGATATGAGAACTAGGAAACTTGCAGGATTTATAGTAAGTAAAAAATACAATTTGTCTAACTCCATCGGCGTCTTAGAGCAACCACTTTTAAATTGGTGGGTTCAAAAAATCGAATGTTACACCGTAATGTACGGAATAGCTTTATATGAATGATTTGCCAATTCTAATAACACAAATAATGCTGCTAAACGTCACCGTTCGCTTTAGCTGCTTTTTAAGCTTCCAAATAATTGAATGTGGCACCTAATAAGTTCCTGAAGCCATTATTTTAACTAAATTAATGTAGATATGAGAACTAGGAAACTTGCAGGATTTATAGTAAGTAAAAAATACAATTTATCTAACTCCATCGGCGTCTTAGAGCAACCACTTTTAAATTGGTGGGTTCAAAACATCGAATGTTACACCGTAATGTACGGAATAGCTTTATATGAATGATTTGCCAATTCTAATAACACAAATAATGCTGCTAAACGTCACCGTTCGCTTTAGCTGCTTTTTGAGCTTTCAATTAATTGAATGTGGCACCTAATAAGTTCCTGAAGCCATTATTTTAACTAAATTAATGTAGATATGAGAACTAGGAAATTTTCAGGATTTATAGTAAGTAAAAAATACAATTTATCTAACTCCATCGGCGTCTTAGAGCAACCACTTTTAAATTGGTGGTTTCAAAAATTCGAATGTTACACCGTAATGTACGGAATAGCTTTATATGAATGATTTGCCAATTCTAATAACACAAATAATGCTGCTAAACGTCACCGTTCGCTTTAGCTGCTTTTTGAGCTTCCCATTATTTGAATGTGGCACCTAATAAGCTCCTGAAGCCATTATTTTAACTAAATTAATGTAGATATGAGAGCTAGGAAACTTGCAGGATTTATAGTAAGTAAAAAATACAATTTATCTAACTCCATCGGCGTCTTAGGGCAACCAACTTTAAACTGTTGGGTTCCAAAAAATCGAATGTGACACCGTAATGTACGGAATAGCTTTATATTAATGATTTGCCAATTCTACTTACACAAATAATGCTGCTAAACGTCACCGTTTGCTTTAGCTGCTTTTTGAGCTTCCCATTATCTGAATGTTGCACCTAATAAGCTCCTGAAGCCATTATTTTAACTAAATTAATGTAGATATGAGAGCTAGGAAACTTGCAGGATTTATAGTAAGTAAAAAATACAATTTGTCTAACTCCATCGGCGTCTTAGAGCAACCACTCTTAAATTGGTGGGTTCAAAAAATCGAATGTTACACCGTAATGTACGGAATAGCTTTATATGAATGATTTGCCAATTCTAATAACACAAATAATGCTGCTAAACGTCACCGTTCGCTTTAGCTGTTTTTTGAGCTTCCCATTATTTGAATGTGGCACCTAATAAGCTCCTGAAGCCATTATTTTAACTAAATTAATGTAGATATGAGAACTAGGTAACTTGCAGGATTTATAGTAAGTAAAAAATACAATTTATCTAACTCCATCGGCGTCTTAGGGCAACCAACTTTAAACTGTTGGGTTCCAAAAAATAGAATGTTAAACCGTAATGTACGGAATAGCTTTATATTAATGATTTGCCAATTCTACTTACACAAATAATGCTGCTAAACGTCACCGTTCGCTTTAGCTGCTTTTTGAGCTTCCCATTATTTGAATGTGGCACCTAATAAGCTCCTGAAGCCATTGTTTTAACTAAATTAATGTAGATATGAGAACTAGGAAACTTGCAGGATTTATAGTAAGTAAAAAATACAATTTATCTAACTCCATCGGCGTCTTAGAGCAACCACTTTTAAATTGGTGGGTTCAAAAAATCGAATGTTACACCGTAATGTACGGAATAGCTTTATATTGATGATTTGCCAATTCTAATAACACGAATAATGCTGCTAAACGTCACCGTTCGCTGTAGCTGCTTTTTGAGCTTCCCATTTTTTGAATGTGGCACCTAATAAGTACCTGAAGCCATCATTTTAACTAAATTAATGTAGATATAAGAGCTAGGAAACTTGCAGGATTTATAGTAAGTAAAAAATACAATTTATCTAACTCCATCGGCGTCTTAGGGCAACCAACTTTAAACTGTTGGGTTACAAAAAATCGAATGTTACACCGTAATGTACGGAATAGCTTTATATTAATGATTTGCCAATTCTACTTACACAAATAATGCTGCTAAACGTCACCGTTCGCTTTAGCTGCTTTTTGAGCTTCCCATTATTTGAATGTGGCACCTAATAAGCTCCTGAAGCCATTGTTTTAACTAAATTAATGTAGATATGAGAACTAGGAAACTTGCAGGATTTATAGTAAGTAAAAAATACAATTTATCTAACTCCATCGGCGTCTTAGAGCAACCACTTTTAAATTGGTGGGTTCAAAAAATCGAATGTTACACCGTAATGTACGGAATAGCTTTATATTGATGATTTGCCAATTCTAATAACACGAATAATGCTGCTAAACGTCACCGTTCGCTGTAGCTGCTTTTTGAGCTTCCCATTTTTTGAATGTGGCACCTAATAAGTACCTGAAGCCATCATTTTAACTAAATTAATGTAGATATAAGAGCTAGGAAACTTGCAGGATTTATAGTAAGTAAAAAATACAATTTATCTAACTCCATCGGCGTCTTAGGGCAATCAACTTTAAACTGTTGGGTTACAAAAAATCGAATGTTACACCGTAATGTACGGAATAGCTTTATATTAATGATTTGCCAATTCTACTTACACAAATAATGCTCCTAAACGTCACCGTTCGCTTTAGCTGCCTTTTGAGCTTCCCATTATTTGAATGTGGCACCTAATAAGCTCCTGAAGCCATTATTTTAACTAAATTAATGTAGATATGAGAGCTAGGAAACTTGCAGGATTTATAGTAAGTAAAAAATACAATTTATCTAACTCCATCGGCGTCTTAGGGCAACCAACTTTAAACTGTTGGGTTCCAAAAAATCGAATGTGACACCGTAATGTACGGAATAGCTTTATATTAATGATTTGCCAATTCTACTTACACAAATAATGCTGCTAAACGTCACCGTTTGCTTTAGCTGCTTTTTGAGCTTTCCATTATTTGAATGTTGCACCTAATAAGCTCCTGAAGCCATTATTTTAACTAAATTAATGTAGATATGAGAGCTAGGAAACTTGGAGGATTTATAGTAAGTAAAAAATACAATTTGTCTAACTCCATCGGCGTCTTAGAGCAACCACTCTTAAATTGGTGGGTTCAAAAAATCGAACGTTACACCGTAATGTACGGAATAGCTTTATATGAATGATTTGCCAATTCTAATAACACAAATAATGCTGCTAAACGTCACCGTTCGCTTTAGCTGCTTTTTGAGCTTCCAATTAATTGAATGTGGCACCTGATAAGTTCCTGAAGCCATTATTTTAACTAAATTAATGTAGATATGAGAACTAGGAAACTTGCAGGATTTATAGTAAGTAAAAAATACAATTTATCTAACTCCATCGGCCTCTTAGGGCAACCAACTTTAAACTGTTGGGTTCCTAAAAAATCGAATGTGACACCGTAATGTACGGAATAGCTTTATATTAATGATTTGCCAATTCTACTTACACAAATAATGCTGCTAAACGTCACCGTTTGCTTTAGCTGCTTTTTGAGCTTCCCATTATTTGAATGTTGCACCTAATAAGCTCCTGAAGCCATTATTTTAACTAAATTAATGCAGATATGAGAACCAGGAAACTTGCAGGATTTATAGTAAGTAAAAAATACAATTTATCTAACTCCATCGGCGTCTTAGAGCAACCACTTTTAAATTGGTGGGTTCAAAAAATCGAATGTTACACCGTAATGCACGGAATAGCTTTATATGAATGATTTGCCAATTCTAATAACACAAATAATGCTGCTAAACGTCACCGTTCGCTTTAGCTGCTTTTTGAGCTTCCAATTAATTGAATGTGGCACCTAATAAGTTCCTGAAGCCATTATTTTAACTAAATTAATGTAGATATGAGAACTAGGAAACTTGCAGCATTTATAGTAAGTAAAAAATACAATTTATCTAACTCCATCGGCGTCTTAGAGCAACCACTTTTAAATTGGTGGGTTCAAAAAATCGAATGTTACACCGTAATGTACGGAATAGCTTTATATGAATGATTTGCCAATTCTAATAACACAAATAATGCTGCTAAACGTCACCGTTCGCTTAAGCTGCTTTTTGAGCTTCCCATTATTTGAATGTGGCACCTAATAACCTCCTGAAGCCATTATTTTAACTAAATTAATGTAGATATGAGAACTAAAAAACTTGCAGGATTTATAGTAAGTAAAAAATACAATTTATCTAACTCCATCGGCGTCTTAGGGCAACCAACTTTAAACTGTTTGGTTCCAAAGAATCGAATGTTACACCGTAATGTACGGAATAGCTTTATATTAATGATTTGCCAATTCTACTTACACAAATAATTATGCTAAACGTCACCGTTTGCTTTAGCTGCTTTTTGAGCTTCCCATTATTTGAATGTTGCACCTAATAAGCTCCTGAAGCCATTATTTTAACTAAATTAGTGTAGATATGAGAACTAGGAAGCTTTCAGGATTTATAGTAAGTAAAAAATACAATTTATCTAACTCCATCGGCGTCTTAGAGCAACCACTTTTAAATTGGTGGGTTCAAAAAATCGAATGTTACACCGTAATGTACGGAATAGCTTTATATGAATGATTTGCCAATTCTAATAACATAAATAATGCTGCTAAACGTCACCGTTCGCTTTAGCTGCTTTTTGAGCTTTCAATTAATTGAATGTGGCACCTAATAAGTTCCTGAAGCCATTATTTTAACTAAATTAATGTAGATATGAGAACTAGGAAATTTGCAGGATTTATAGTAAGTAAAAAATACAATTTATCTAACTCCATCGGCGTCTTAGAGCAACCACTTTTAAATTGGTGGGTTCAAAAAATCGAATGTTACACC
Organism: Agriotes lineatus; assembly: GCA_940337035.1. NCBI lineage: Eukaryota > Metazoa > Arthropoda > Insecta > Coleoptera > Elateridae > Agriotes > Agriotes lineatus. Next base: position 12,686 of record CALNHX010005330.1, on the reverse strand, counting down.
GTAATGTACGGAATAGCTTTATATGAATGATTTGCCAATTCTAATAACACAAATAATGCTCCTAAACGTCACCGTTCGCTTTAGCTGCTTTTTGAGCTTCCCATTATTTGAATGTGGCACCTAATAAGCTCCTGAAGACATTATTTTAACTAAATTAATGTAGATATGAGAGCTAGGAAACTTGCAGGATTTATAGTAAGTAAAAAATACAATTTATCTAACTCCATCGGCGTCTTAGGGCAACCAACTTTAAACTGTTGGGTTCCAAAAAATCGAATGTGACACCGTAATGTACGGAATAGCTTTATATTAATGATTTGCCAATTCTACTTACACAAATAATGCTGCTAAACGTCACCGTTTGCTTTAGCTGCTTTTTGAGCTTTCCATTATTTGAATGTTGCACCTAATAAGCTCCTGAAGCCATTATTTTAACTAAATTAATGTAGATATGAGAGCTAGGAAACTTGGAGGATTTATAGTAAGTAAAAAATACAATTTGTCTAACTCCATCGGCGTCTTAGAGCAACCACTCTTAAATTGGTGGGTTCAAAAAATCGAACGTTACACCGTAATGTACGGAATAGCTTTATATGAATGATTTGCCAATTCTAATAACACAAATAATGCTGCTAAACGTCACCGTTCGCTTTAGCTGCTTTTTGAGCTTCCAATTAATTGAATGTGGCACCTAATAAGTTCCTGAAGCCATTATTTTAACTAAATTAATGTAGATATGAGAACTAGGAAACTTGCAGGATTTATAGTAAGTAAAAAATACAATTTATCTAACTCCATCGGCGTCTTAGAGCAACCACTTTTAAATTGGTGGGTTCAAAAAATCGAATGTTACACCGTAATGTACGGAATAGCTTTATATGAATGATTTGCCAATTCTAATAACACAAATAATGCTGCTAAATGTCACCGTTCGCTTTAGCTGCTTTTTGAGCTTTCAATTAATTGAATGTGGCACCTAATAAGTTCCTGAAACCATTATTTTAACTAAATTAATGTAGATATGAAAACTAGGAAATTTGCAGGATTTATAGTAAGTAAAAAATACAATTTATCTAACTCCATCGGCGTCTTAGAGCAACCACTTTTAAATTGGTGGGTTCAAAAATTCGAATGTTACACCGTAATGTACGGAATAGCTTTATGTGAATGATTTGCCAATTCTAATAACACAAATAATACTGCTAAACGTCACCGTTCGCTTCAGCTGCTTTTTGAGCTTCCCATTATTTAAATGTGGCACCAAATAGGCTCCTGAAGCCATTATTTTAACTAAATTAATGTAGATATGTGAGCTAGGAAACTTGCAGGATTTATAGTAAGTAAAAAATACAATTTATCTAACTCCATCGGCGTCTTAGGGCAACCAACTTTAAACTGTTGGGTTCCTAAAAAATCGAATGTGACACCGTAATGTACGGAATAGCTTTATATTAATGATTTGCCAATTCTACTTACACAAATAATGCTGCTAAACGTCACCGTTTGCTTTAGCTGCTTTTTAAGCTTCCAAATAATTGAATGTGGCACCTAATAAGTTCCTGAAGCCATTATTTTAACTAAATTAATGTAGATATGAGAACTAGGAAACTTGCAGGATTTATAGTAAGTAAAAAATACAATTTATCTAACTCCATCGGCGTCTTAGAGCAACCACTTTTAAATTGGTGGGTTCAAAACATCTAATGTTACACCGTAATGTACGGAATAGCTTTATATGAATGATTTGCCAATTCTAATAACACAAATAATGCTGCTAAACGTCACCGTTCGCTTTAGCTGCTTTTTGAGCTTTCAATTAATTGAATGTGGCACCTAATAAGTTCCTGAAGCCATTATTTTAACTAAATTAATGTAGATATGAGAACTAGGAAATTTTCAGGATTTATAGTAAGTAAAAAATACAATTTATCTAACTCCATCGGCGTCTTAGAGCAACCACTTTTAAATTGGTGGTTTCAAAAAATCGAATGTTACACGGTAATGTACGGAATAGCTTTATATGAATGATTTGCCAATTCTAATAACACAAATAATGCTGCTAAACGTCACCGTTCGCTTTAGCTGCTTTTTGAGCTTCCCATTATTTGAATGTGGCACCTAATAAGCTCCTGAAGCCATTATTTTAACTAAATTAATGTAGATATGAGAGCTAGGAAACTTGCAGGATTTATAGTAAGTAAAAAATACAATTTATCTAACTCCATCGGCGTCTTAGGGCAACCAACTTTAAACTGTTGGGTTCCAAAAAATCGAATGTGACACCGTAATGTACGGAATAGCTTTATATTAATGATTTGCCAATTCTACTTACACAAATAATGCTGCTAAACGTCACCGTTTGCTTTAGCTGTTTTTTGAGCTTCCCATTATCTGAATGTTGCACCTAATAAGCTCCTGAAGCCATTATTTTAACTAAATTAATGTAGATATGAGAGCTAGGAAACTTGCAGGATTTATAGTAAGTAAAAAATACAATTTGTCTAACTCCATCGGCGTCTTAGAGCAACCACTCTTAAATTGGTGGGTTCAAAAAATCGAATGTTACACCGTAATGTACGGAATAGCTTTATATGAATGATTTGCCAATTCTAATAACACAAATAATGCTGCTAAACGTCACCGTTCGCTTTAGCTGTTTTTTGAGCTTCCCATTATTTGAATGTGGCACCTAATAAGCTCCTGAAGCCATTATTTTAACTAAATTAATGTAGATATGAGAACTAGGTAACTTGCAGGATTTATAGTAAGTAAAAAATACAATTTATCTAACTCCATCGGCGTCTTAGGGCAACCAACTTTAAACTGTTGGGTTCCAAAAAATCGAATGTTAAACCGTAATGTACGGAATAGCTTTATATTAATGATTTGCCAATTCTACTTACACAAATAATGCTGCTAAACGTCACCGTTCGCTTTAGCTGCTTTTTGAGCTTCCCATTATTTGAATGTGGCACCTAATAAGCTCCTGAAGCCATTGTTTTAACTAAATTAATGTAGATATGAGAACTAGGAAACTTGCAGGATTTATAGTAAGTAAAAAATACAATTTATCTAACTCCATCGGCGTCTTAGAGCAACCACTTTTAAATTGGTGGGTTCAAAAAATCGAATGTTACACCGTAATGTACGGAATAGCTTTATATTGATGATTTGCCAATTCTAATAACACGAATAATGCTGCTAAACGTCACCGTTCGCTGTAGCTGCTTTTTGAGCTTCCCATTTTTTGAATGTGGCACCTAATAAGTACCTGAAGCCATCATTTTAACTAAATTAATGTAGATATAAGAGCTAGGAAACTTGCAGGATTTATAGTAAGTAAAAAATACAATTTATCTAACTCCATCGGCGTCTTAGAGCAACCACTTTTAAATTGGTGGGTTCAAAAAATCGAATGTTACACCGTAATGTACGGAATAGCTTTATATTAATGATTTGCCAATTCTACTTACACAAATAATGCTGCTAAACGTCACCGTTCGCTTTAGCTGCTTTTTGAGCTTCCCATTATTTGAATGTGGCACCTAATAAGCTCCTGAAGCCATTGTTTTAACTAAATTAATGTAGATATGAGAACTAGGAAACTTGCAGGATTTATAGTAAGTAAAAAATACAATTTATCTAACTCCATCGGCGTCTTAGAGCAACCACTTTTAAATTGGTGGGTTCAAAAAATCGAATGTTACACCGTAATGTACGGAATAGCTTTATATTGATGATTTGCCAATTCTAATAACACGAATAATGCTGCTAAACGTCACCGTTCGCTGTAGCTGCTTTTTGAGCTTCCCATTTTTTGAATGTGGCACCTAATAAGTACCTGAAGCCATCATTTTAACTAAATTAATGTAGATATAAGAGCTAGGAAACTTGCAGGATTTATAGTAAGTAAAAAATACAATTTATCTAACTCCATCGGCGTCTTAGGGCAACCAACTTTAAACTGTTGGGTTCCAAAAAATCGAATGTTAAACCGTAATGTACGGAATAGCTTTATATTAATGATTTGCCAATTCTTCTTACACAAATAATGCTGCTAAACGTCACCGTTCGCTTTAGCTGCTTTTTGAGCTTCCCATTATTTGAATGTGGCACCTAATAAGCTCCTGAAGCCATTGTTTTAACTAAATTAATGTAGATATGAGAACTAGGAAACTTGCAGGATTTATAGTAAGTAAAAAATACAATTTATCTAACTCCATCGGCGTCTTAGAGCAACCACTTTTAAATTGGTGGGTTCAAAAAATCTAATGTTACACCGTAATGTACGGAATAGCTTTATATTGATGATTTGCCAATTCTAATAACACGAATAATGCTGCTAAACGTCACCGTTCGCTGTAGCTGCTTTTTGAGCTTCCCATTTTTTGAATGTGGCACCTAATAAGTACCTGAAGCCATCATTTTAAATAAATTAATGTAGATATAAGAGCTAGGAAACTTGCAGGATTTATAGTAAGTAAAAAATACAATTTATCTAACTCCATCGGCGTCTTAGGGCAACCAACTTTAAACTGTTGGGTTACAAAAAATCGAATGTTAAACCGTAATGTACGGAATAGCTTTATATTAAGGATTTGCCAATTCTACTTACACAAATAATGCTGCTAAACGTCACCGTTCGCTTTAGCTGCTTTTTGAGCTTCCAATTAATTGAATGTGGCACCTAATAGGTTCCTGAAGCCATTATTTTAACTACATTAATGTAGATATGAGAACTAGGAAACTTGCAGGATTTATAGTAAGTAAAAAATACAATTTATCTAACTCCATCGGCGTCTTAGAGCAACCACTTTTAAATTGGTGGGTTCAAAAAATCGAATGTTACACCGTAATGTACGGAATAGCTTTATATGAATGATTTGCCAATTCTAATAACAACAAATAATGCTGCTAAACGTCACCGTTCGCTTTAGCTGCTTTTTGAGCTTTCAATTAATTGAATGTGGCACCTAATAAGTTCCTGAAGCCATTATTTTAACTAAATTAATGTAGATATGAGAACTAGGAAATTTTCAGGATTTATAGTAAGTAAAAAATACAATTTATCTAACTCCATCGGCGTCTTAGAGCAACCACTTTTAAATTGGTGGTTTCAAAAAATCGAATGTTACACCGTAATGTACGGAATAGCTTTATATGAATGATTTGCCAATTCTAATAACACAAATAATGCTGCTAAACGTCACCGTTCGCTTTAGCTGCTTTTTGAGCTTCCCATTATTTGAATGTGGCACCTAATAAGCTCCTGAAGCCATTATTTTAACTAAATTAATGTAGATATGAGAACTAGGAAACTTGCAGGATTTATAGTAAGTAAAAAATACAATTTATCTAACTCCATCGGCGTCTTAGAGCAACCACTTTTAAATTGGTGGGTTCAAAAAATCGAATGTTACACCGTAATGTACGGAATAGCTTTATATTAATGATTTGCCAATTCTAATAACACGAATAATGCTGCTAAACGTCACCGTTCGCTTTAGCTGTTTTTTGAGCTTCCCATTATTTGAATGTGGCACCTAATAAGCTCCTGAAGCCATTATTTTAACTAAATTAATGTAGATATGAGAACTAGGTAACTTGCAGGATTTATAGTAAGTAAAAAATACAATTTATCTAACTCCATCGGCGTCTTAGGGCAACCAACTTTAAACTGTTGGGTTCCAAAAAATCGAATGTTAAACCGTAATGTACGGAATAGCTTTATATTAATGATTTGCCAATTCTACTTACACAAATAATGCTGCTAAACGTCACCGTTTGCTTTAGCTGCTTTTTGAGCTTCCCATTATTTGAATGTGGCACCTAATAAGCTCCTGAAGCCATTGTTTTAACTAAATTAATGTAGATATGAGAACTAGGAAACTTGCAGGATTTATAGTAAGTAAAAAATACAATTTATCTAACTCCATCGGCGTCTTAGAGCAACCACTTTTAAATTGGTGGGTTCAAAAAATCGAATGTTACACCGTAATGTACGGAATAGCTTTATATTAATGATTTGCCAATTCTAATAACACAAATAATGCTGCTAAACGTCACCGTTCGCTTTAGCTGTTTTTTGAGCTTCCCATTATTTGAATGTGGCACCTAATAAGCTCCTGAAGCCATTATTTTAACTAAATTAATGTAGATATGAGAACTAGGTAACTTGCAGGATTTATAGTAAGTAAAAAATACAATTTATCTAACTCCATCGGCGTCTTAGAGCAACCACTTTTAAATTGGTGGGTTCAAAAAATCGAATGTTACACCGTAATGTACGGAATAGCTTTATATTAATGATTTGCCAATTCTAATAACACGAATAATGCTGCTAAACGTCACCGTTCGCTTTAGCTGTTTTTTGAGCTTCCCATTATTTGAATGTGGCACCTAATAAGCTCCTGAAGCCATTATTTTAACTAAATTAATGTAGATATGAGAACTAGGTAACTTGCAGGATTTATAGTAAGTAAAAAATACAATTTATCTAACTCCATCGGCGTCTTAGGGCAACCAACTTTAAACTGTTGGGTTCCAAAAAATCGAATGTTAAACCGTAATGTACGGAATAGCTTTATATTAATGATTTGCCAATTCTACTTACACAAATAATGCTGCTAAACGTCACCGTTCGCTTTAGCTGCTTTTTGAGCTTCCCATTATTTGAATGTGGCACCTAATAAGCTCCTGAAGCCATTGTTTTAACTAAATTAGTGTAGATATGAGAACTAGGAAACTTGCAGGATTTATAGTAAGTAAAAAATACAATTTATCTAACTCCATCGGCGTCTTAGAGCAACCACTTTTAAATTGGTGGGTTCAAAAAATCGAATGTTACACCGTAATGTACGGAATAGCTTTATATTAATGATTTGCCAATTCTAATAACACAAATAATGCTGCTAAACGCCACCGTTCGCTTTAGCTGTTTTTTGAGCTTCCCATTATTTGAATGTGGCACCTAATAAGCTCCTGAAGCCATTATTTTAACTAAATTAATGTAGATATGAGAACTAGGTAACTTGCAGGATTTATAGTAAGTAAAAAATACAATTTATCTAACTCCATCGGCGTCTTAGAGCAACCACTTTTAAATTGGTGGGTTCAAAAAATCGAATGTTACACCGTAATGTACGGAATAGCTTTATATTAATGATTTGCCAATTCTAATAACACAAATAATGCTGCTAAACGTCACCGTTCGCTTTAGCTGCTTTTTGAGCTTCCCATTATTTGAATGTGGCACCTAATAAGCTCCTGAAGCCATTGTTTTAACTAAATTAATGTAGATATGAGAACTAGGAAACTTGCAGGATTTATAGTAAGTAAAAAATACAATTTATCTAACTCCATCGGCGTCTTAGAGCAACCACTTTTAAATTGGTGGGTTCAAAAAATCGAATGTTACACCGTAATGTACGGAATAGCTTTATATTAATGATTTGCCAATTCTAATAACACGAATAATGCTGCTAAACGTCACCGTTCGCTTTAGCTGTTTTTTGAGCTTCCCATTATTTGAATGTGGCACCTAATAAGCTCCTGAAGCCATTATTTTAACTAAATTAATGTAGATATGAGAACTAGGTAACTTGCAGGATTTATAGTAAGTAAAAAATACAATTTATCTAACTCCATCGGCGTCTTAGGGCAACCAACTTTAAACTGTTGGGTTCCAAAAAATCGAATGTTAAACCGTAATGTTACGGAATAGCTTTATATTAATGATTTGCCAATTCTACTTACACAAATAATGCTGCTAAACGTCACCGTTTGCTTTAGCTGCTTTTTGAGCTTCCCATTATTTGAATGTGGCACCTAATAAGCTCCTGAAGCCATTGTTTTAACTAAATTAATGTAGATATGAGAACTAGGAAACTTGCAGGATTTATAGTAAGTAAAAAATACAATTTATCTAACTCCATCGGCGTCTTAGAGCAACCACTTTTAAATTGGTGGGTTCAAAAAATCGAATGTTACACCGTAATGTACGGAATAGCGTTATATTAATGATTTGCCAATTCTAATAACACAAATAATGCTGCTAAACGTCACCGTTCGCTTTAGCTGTTTTTTGAGCTTCCCATTATTTGAATGTGGCACCTAATAAGCTCCTGAAGCCATTATTTTAACTAAATTAATGTAGATATGAGAACTAGGTAACTTGCAGGATTTATAGTAAGTAAAAAATACAATTTATCTAACTCCATCGGCGTCTTAGAGCAACCACTTTTAAATTGGTGGGTTCAAAAAATCGAATGTTACACCGTAATGTACGGAATAGCTTTATATTAATGATTTGCCAATTCTAATAACACGAATAATGCTGCTAAACGTCACCGTTCGCTTTAGCTGTTTTTTGAGCTTCCCATTATTTGAATGTGGCACCTAATAAGCTCCTGAAGCCATTATTTTAACTAAATTAATGTAGATATGAGAACTAGGTAACTTGCAGGATTTATAGTAAGTAAAAAATACAATTTATCTAACTCCATCGGCGTCTTAGGGCAACCAACTTTAAACTGTTGGGTTCCAAAAAATCGAATGTTAAACCGTAATGTACGGAATAGCTTTATATTAATGATTTGCCAATTCTACTTACACAAATAATGCTGCTAAACGTCACCGTTCGCTTTAGCTGCTTTTTGAGCTTCCCATTATTTGAATGTGGCACCTAATAAGCTCCTGAAGCCATTGTTTTAACTAAATTAGTGTAGATATGAGAACTAGGAAACTTGCAGGATTTATAGTAAGTAAAAAATACAATTTATCTAACTCCATCGGCGTCTTAGAGCAACCACTTTTAAATTGGTGGGTTCAAAAAATCGAATGTTACACCGTAATGTACGGAATAGCTTTATATTAATGATTTGCCAATTCTAATAACACAAATAATGCTGCTAAACGCCACCGTTCGCTTTAGCTGTTTTTTGAGCTTCCCATTATTTGAATGTGGCACCTAATAAGCTCCTGAAGCCATTATTTTAACTAAATTAATGTAGATATGAGAACTAGGTAACTTGCAGGATTTATAGTAAGTAAAAAATACAATTTATCTAACTCCATCGGCGTCTTAGAGCAACCACTTTTAAATTGGTGGGTTCAAAAAATCGAATGTTACACCGTAATGTACGGAATAGCTTTATATTAATGATTTGCCAATTCTAATAACACAAATAATGCTGCTAAACGTCACCGTTCGCTTTAGCTGCTTTTTGAGCTTCCCATTATTTGAATGTGGCACCTAATAAGCTCCTGAAGCCATTGTTTTAACTAAATTAATGTAGATATGAGAACTAGGAAACTTGCAGGATTTATAGTAAGTAAAAAATACAATTTATCTAACTCCATCGGCGTCTTAGAGCAACCACTTTTAAATTGGTGGGTTCAAAAAATCGAATGTTACACCGTAATGTACGGAATAGCTTTATATTAATGATTTGCCAATTCTAATAACACAAATAATGCTGCTAAACGTCACCGTTCGCTTTAGCTGCTTTTTGAGCTTCCCATTATTTGAATGTGGCACCTAATAAGCTCCTGAAGCCATTATTTTAACTAAATTAATGTAGATATGAGAACTAGGAAACTTGCAGGATTTATAGTAAGTAAAAAATACAATTTATCTAACTCCATCGGCGTCTTAGAGCAACCACTTTTAAATTGGTGGGTTCAAAAAATCGAATGTTACACCGTAATGTACGGAATAGCTTTATATTAATGATTTGCCAATTCTAATAACACAAATAATGCTGCTAAACGTCACCGTTCGCTTTAGCTGTTTTTTGAGCTTCCCATTATTTGAATGTGGCACCTAATAAGCTCCTGAAGCCATTATTTTAACTAAATTAATGTAGATATGAGAACTAGGTAACTTGCAGGATTTATAGTAAGTAAAAAATACAATTTATCTAACTCCATCGGCGTCTTAGGGCAACCAACTTTAAACTGTTGGGTTCCAAAAAATCGAATGTTAAACCGTAATGTACGGAATAGCTTTATATTAATGATTTGCCAATTCTACTTACACAAATAATGCTGCTAAACGTCACCGTTCGCTTTAGCTGCTTTTTGAGCTTCCCATTATTTGAATGTGGCACCTAATAAGCTCCTGAAGCCATTGTTTTAACTAAATTAATGTAGATATGAGAACTAGGAAACTTGCAGGATTTATAGTAAGTAAAAAATACAATTTATCTAACTCCATCGGCGTCTTAGAGCAACCACTTTTAAATTGGTGGGTTCAAAAAATCGAATGTTACACCGTAATGTACGGAATAGCTTTATATTAATGATTTGCCAATTCTAATAACACAAATAATGCTGCTAAACGTCACCGTTCGCTTTAGCTGTTTTTTGAGCTTCCCATTATTTGAATGTGGCACCTAATAAGCTCCTGAAGCCATTATTTTAACTAAATTAATGTAGATATGAGAACTAGGTAACTTGCAGGATTTATAGTAAGTAAAAAATACAATTTATCTAACTCCATCGGCGTCTTAGAGCAACCACTTTTAAATTGGTGGGTTCAAAAAATCGAATGTTACACCGTAATGTACGGAATAGCTTTATATTAATGATTTGCCAATTCTAATAACACAAATAATGCTGCTAAACGTCACCGTTCGCTTTAGCTGCTTTTTGAGCTTCCCATTATTTGAATGTGGCACCTAATAAGCTCCTGAAGCCATTGTTTTAACTAAATTAATGTAGATATGAGAACTAGGAAACTTGCAGGATTTATAGTAAGTAAAAAATACAATTTATCTAACTCCATCGGCGTCTTAGAGCAACCACTTTTAAATTGGTGGGTTCAAAAAATCGAATGTTACACCGTAATGTACGGAATAGCTTTATATTAATGATTTGCCAATTCTAATAACACAAATAATGCTGCTAAACGTCACCGTTCGCTTTAGCTGCTTTTTGAGCTTCCCATTATTTGAATGTGGCACCTAATAAGCTCCTGAAGCCATTATTTTAACTAAATTAATGTAGATATGAGAACTAGGAAACTTGCAGGATTTATAGTAAGTAAAAAATACAATTTATCTAACTCCATCGGCGTCTTAGAGCAACCACTTTTAAATTGGTGGGTTCAAAAAATCGAATGTTACACCGTAATGTACGGAATAGCTTTATATTAATGATTTGCCAATTCTAATAACACAAATAATGCTGCTAAACGTCACCGTTCGCTTTAGCTGTTTTTTGAGCTTCCCATTATTTGAATGTGGCACCTAATAAGCTCCTGAAGCCATTATTTTAACTAAATTAATGTAGATATGAGAACTAGGTAACTTGCAGGATTTATAGTAAGTAAAAAATACAATTTATCTAACTCCATCGGCGTCTTAGGGCTACCAACTTTAAACTGTTGGGTTCCAAAAAATCGAATGTTTAACCGTAATGTACGGAATAGCTTTATATTAATGATTTGCCAATTCTACTTACACAAATAATGCTGCTAAACGTCACCGTTCGCTTTAGCTGCTTTTTGAGCTTCCCATTATTTGAATGTGGCACCTAATAAGCTCCTGAAGCCATTGTTTTAACTAAATTAATGTAGATATGAGAACTAGGAAACTTGCAGGATTTATAGTAAGTAAAAAATACAATTTATCTAACTCCATCGGCGTCTTAGAGCAACCACTTTTAAATTGGTGGGTTCAAAAAATCGAATGTTACACCGTAATGTACGGAATAGCTTTATATTAATGATTTGCCAATTCTAATAACACGAATAATGCTGCTAAACGTCACCGTTCGCTGTAGCTGCTTTTTGAGCTTCCCATTTTTTGAATGTGGCACCTAATAAGTACCTGAAGCCATCATTTTAACTAAATTAATGTAGATATAAGAGCTAGGAAACTTGCAGGATTTATAGTAAGTAAAAAATACAATTTATCTAACTCCATCGGCGTCTTAGGGCAACCAACTTTAAACTGTTGGGTTACAAAAAATCGAATGTTACACCGTAATGTACAGAATAGCTTTATATTAAGGATTTGCCAATTCTACTTACACAAATAATGCTGCTAAACGTCACCGTTCGCTTTAGCTGCTTTTTTAGCTTCCAATTAATTGAATGTGGCACCTAATAGGTTCCTGAAGCCATTATTTTAACTAAATTAATGTAGATATGAGAACTAGGAAACTTGCAGGATTTATAGTAAGTAAAAAATACAATTTATCTAACTCCATCGGCGTCTTAGGGCAACCAACTTTAAACTGTTGGGTTCCAAAAAATCGAATGTTAAACCGTAATGTACGGAATAGCTTTATATTAATGATTTGCCAATTCTACTTACACAAATAATGCTGCTAAACGTCACCGTTCGCTTTAGCTGCTTTTTGAGCTTCCCATTATTTGAATGTGGCACCTAATAAGCTCCTGAAGCCATTGTTTTAACTAAATTAATGTAGATATGAGAACTAGGAAACTTGCAGGATTTATAGTAAGTAAAAAATACAATTTATCTAACTCCATCGGCGTCTTAGAGCAACCACTTTTAAATTGGTGGTTTCAAAAAATCGAATGTTACACCGTAATGTACGGAATAGCTTTATATGAATGATTTGCCAATTCTAATAACACAAATAATGCTGCTAAACGTCACCGTTCGCTTTAGCTGCTTTTTGAGCTTTCAATTAATTGAATGTGGCACCTAATAAGT